>CAJDSM010026552.1:0-13670 GCA_903981925.1 Ostrea lurida | reverse complement strand
TGTTTGGAGTTTCCAAAACCATTAACAGCTGGGCATTACTCGTGTAAAAATACAGCAGATTTCAAATTATTGTAATATTGATAAGCAGTACATGTGTGTCATTTGTACAGATAAAAGCAATGGGAATATAGCACTTTGATGTAGATGTGATTGATAGGGCATTTCAAATTCGATATTCACAATTTTAAATTCAGTGACATACATGTATATAGTGTACATTGTATTATATAGTCTAAGAATAGAAACTGATACAGCAGAAGATGGGGCTGATGGGTTTAGGACAGGTGAATCAAAATTTACAATGGGATTGGAAACTCAAACAATTTTTAAAATGCTTATAAGTGTGTATCGTGACTTACATTTTAACAAAACTTATGAATATGTTCTTAACTACATGTACTTAAAAATGACTAGTTCCATGTTTTATGGGCATTGTGGTCTAATGTTTCCGTTCCACAACATTTGACTTAATAGTACTAAATTGATCTAATAGATAATTATGCTATATGTATAGTGTATATAGTATTTTGAATATTCTTGGGACAGCAAGAATTAATGGCATTTGTAAATGGTATATACATTTTAGATATATTTGATAACATGTATTTAGATTTTGCTTTCAAGAATATATTGCATTGTGGGAAACTATCCATCATTGTTACACATATTGTGGGTGTAACTAGTCCTCATTGATTTACATATTATGGGTGTAACTAATCCTCATTGATTTACATATTGTGGGTGTTACTAGTCCTCATTGATTTACATATTGTTGGAGTAACTAGTTATCATTGATTTGCATATTATGGGAGTAACTAGTCATCATTGATTTGCATATTGTGGGTGTAACTAGTCATCATTCATTTACATATTGTGGGTGTAACTAGTCATCATTGATTTGCATATTGTGGGAGTATTTAAACTAGTCATCATTGATTTACATATTATGGTGTAACTAGTCATGCATTGATTTGCATATTATGGGAGTAACTAGTCATCATTGATTTGCATATTGTGGGAGTAACTAGTTTCATTGATTTGCATATTGTGGGAGTATTTAAACTAAGTCATCATTGATTTCATATTGTGGGTAATAACTTAGTCATTGTTATACATATTGTTGGTGTACTAGTCATCATTGATTTGCATATTGTGGAGTAACTAGTCATATTATGTAGGGAGTAACTAGTCATTTATTCATTTACATATTGTGGATGTAACTAGTCATCATTATGAAACATATTCTGAGGGTAACTAATCATTATTGATGTGGTATAATTGTATGTGTGCCATTTCTTTTCCAATAACCAAGTAACATTGTACATGGAAAATTCAACATATCATGGGAATTATTGTGATGTGTTTCTGTGCTACTGTTGTTTCATCACTTTTAACACATGATATCCAAACCTGATTATTTTCTAGCTGCATTAACATTTATAACTGTACATTTTACTAAAACTACTGCACTGCAGAGTCTAATATAATGATTAATCATGTTGTACCTGTACTTACTTTATCAATAACAGTGTACGGATTTGTCTTGCTTGAAGGTGTATATTTGGCACTAAAGACATTCCAGTATATTGCCCATTTACCCCACTTAAAGGTAACACTGTAACACGATAATGCATGTCCAGGTGACCCTAGCATGGAAACTTCTCCCTATATAGGTCAAGGCCATGGGGATTGTTACACTCTCCTGCATGTCTTCTCCTCCTGTACACAATCTAGGCCATGGCATTTCCTCTCTCTAGGTAATGAAAGTCAGATTGCATTGAATGTAGAAGTCCCACTTTATTGCTGTTTTTCTACCCATGTAAGTTTGATGCGAGTATTTTCTGTCATATGCTGTTTATATAGAATGAAATTTACATGGTAGAGGTAGTGCAAGATGTTTTGAGTAGTGACCTGTGAACATTAGACAAATTCATTTCCCGTAAACAGGGAGTCATTGGTGTTGTGGATGTGACTTGGTTACCCAGCTACGCTATTTCAGCTTAAAGTATATATATACATGTATGCTGTATGTAACTGCTTCTTTATACTAATCTGAGTACTGTAGATTGTGAAGGCATTGTGTGTCGGTGCTTAGTATTCGTGTTTATATATCTGCATGGTCAAGATTGTATAAAACTTTTAATGTAGCCTGTAGAATTCAGACTAGAATTACCGGATTTTTGTTTTCTGTTTTTATACCAAACTAATTACATACTCATCTACCTTTGGAAATAACTTTTGTAATAATTGAGCCGTTGCTAGCAAAAAGGGCCCTTAACTAAGTAATTTAAAGCTGAAGTTTAGATTATAGAGAACAGTCTCTCAGAGCATTATGGCAATATTGTTGTCATTAAAATTACAGTAAATCAAAGATTACGACTATTAGTGGTGATTGGTAGTCATGACATCTTTCTTTAGAAGGTATGCAAAAATGACGTCACATTTTTCATTGTGACGTTTCAAAATATTGTGGGATAAGATAAGGGCCCTTTTTGCAACGGCTGTAAAAATTTTACAGTTTCATTGCATGTAAAAGAAAAACAAATAGGTATAATGATAATTTTAAAACCTCTTTATCTCTGATGGAAAACATCTTTAATTTTCAATATACAGGTTTGAAATTCATAAAATTTTAATCATGTGACACAAAATTTTCATGGTTTTGTTTAAAACACATGCAGTCTTCTCTCCCTCCCCCCCCCCTTTTTTTTTTTAGCAATAAATTATTAATTATAAAGTACCTGATATTTTGGAAATTTAGAATAAAAAAGTTTCAGATACACTTTTCCAACATGTTCATTATATTACGATCCATGCCGACCAGTCACTGATGGACTCAGAACCAAAGCAATGTGTCCAAAATCAAAGTCGCTAATTAGAAAATTTTAAGTATTTGTCTGGTCAATAATTTTGTTATGGAGAAACATTACAGGTAATGATCTTCATTTTTGAACACCCCATCCCTCCAAATAACAACCCCCAAAAAAAACAACAACACAAAAACAAAAAAACAACAACAACGCACACAGGCATCTAGGTCTCAAAAAGTTTAAAATATGGACTTCATGATATTGCACCATCAAATGCATTAAATACTTTTGTTGTGTGATACTCAGTGACTGTTAAGGCTCAGTCACCTCTTGATTAAATTTCACTTTTCATGACTATCAATTAAACATTATACATGTACATATGCATTTTAAAGAGAAATGAACTACAGTTTTCAGAAATGATTGTTTTAAAATTAAGTCAATTCATTTTGATGGTATATCATCCAATATTTTCATTTTAAATCCCAAAATAACACTGTCTACAGCATTGGTTTTTCTTTTCCTGTAGACCTTTGTCAATGCTCTGTTAGTGATTGTATTGGCTGGACCAGGGGCACCAGTTTTACCAGACACTACCTCTGGTATTCATGGTAGCCATCGCAGCGAGTATGGTGCCGTTTTTCACATTGTGCCTCCCACCTTCTGCTCAGCTGTGGTCAAACTGGTCGCCATGCAGATGCAAGCCTTAGGGGTAAGGAAATCTGTTCCTCCATAGACTGTATTGTGGATCAATGGAGAAACAGAGACGCATTTATAACTTGATTTCAATTCTTACTTTCAGGACCAGTTTTCTCTGGAACAAATCTGTGGAGGAAGTGTTTTTGCCTCCCATGACAAGTGCATCAACATGCTGGTCAACTTTATCTTGCCCCTGTGTATAAGACTGGGATGTGCCAGAAGAGGTATGACATGTACAGACTACACCTTTCAAATGTTTGAAGAAATTCAGCAGCAGATTTTCTTGTCTTGTTGAAATTGATTGTGAATATAATAACCTAAATTGGTCTGTGTATTATGTGTCCCATGTATTGCTGAACTATACTTTAGGTTTATCATTAACATTGCAGGTGACACGCCCAAGCTGAGATCAGAAAACGTCTCCTTTGCTTTGACAGTAATACTGAATATTCTGTGTCCACCTGTAAGGGTGCCCCAGCAACATCAACAAAATTCCAGCTCAAAATCGACGATACACCATTTGTCTTTCACAGAGAATCACAGGTGTAGCAGTTTTAGTCAGTCGGACAAAATACATCGACCAGAAAACCAGCTGTTGCTAAGCGTGGCTTACCTAGGTATTCTTTACTAGCAAAATCATCAACAAATGTAGTGGTTTGGACTAAATGGACCTTGGATATCGGCCTGGCTAGCTCCATTGCTAGCTAGAGCACATAATTAGTAATGCTGGCGGGGGTCCCAGGTTCGATTCCAGCTGGTCCATCAAAAAATTTTGTCATTTCCTGTTGCATGGAAAATGAAGTCTTCATTGCCAAATGACATGTTTTAATATCTGCAAAATTTTCAATGGATTTGTTGCAAAGATGCATTATTTTTTTTAGGTTGAGTTATGTTATTTCTCTGTAGGTCTGGAGATATTGATGGTCTGCTTTGATCGAGTCCTGTCCTCAGAGTGGCACAAGGTCACAAAAATCATCCAGGATATTGGAAGTAAAGGAAAAGGTGGGGAAAAAACACTCAGTTTTCTCTTGCTTGATGTTGCTAAATCTGAATGCCTGAATGAAGATTTGACACTGTGAATTCTCTGTTGTTACAGTGTCCTTACCTCTGTGGAGATTTGTGGATTTTCTGGTTACACACAGACCTTCGTGTTTCTTAATGCTGCAGCCATTTATTCTGTACAAGGTGGGTCAGTAAAACGACTTATAAAATAATTTTTGTGAGCAACACTAATATGAAGAAATCCGCTAACAACAACAATGCAAAAAAATAGAAAAAACAAATTGATTAGAATGTTTTCTTCTATGATTGTGTTTGTAGATGATGAAGGTTGTGTTACAATTGTATGATTGTGTTTGTAGATGATGAAGGTTGTGTTACGATTGTATGATTGTGTTTGTAGATGATGAAGGTTGTGTTACGAATTGTATGATTGTGTTTGTAGATGATGAAGATAAACTGTGACACTGCCCAGGAGTATTATCTTCAGCAAGCCATCAAAGACAAAATGCAGGGCTTCTCCTTCTCTCATCCTAAGTGTTCTGCCACGGTGTTACTACAACTGGCAGTGGACTTGCAGCATCTCAAGGAAGAATTCTATAATGTGGGTAAGTTCTTGTTGCTTTAGTGTGGGAGATATTCTGACTCGTAATTCTTCAGAGATAGGACTGAATTGTCTGTCCCCTTAAAAAATGTAGGTGGTATAGTTTTGCATTTGTCGGTTGATTGATAGATAGTACATGTATGTTGTCAGTTTGAAATTGATAAACCTAGCCTGATGGTCATCAAACTTCATAGTGAGTATAATGACTAGTAAATAACTGTCATCAATAGCCATCACACTTCATGGTGGGGTTCATGATTAGTGAATAAAGATGAACTCGATAATGTTGAATTTGAACTTGTATCTCTCTTAGAGTTGATAAATTCTCCGTTGAATTTGTTGGTCTATTGATTGAAGTGCGTATAATGCTGGTTTGTTTTCTGTGTAGGAGAGATTCGTTCTATAGATGCGGACCTTCCACACAATCAGTATGAGCAGCGGGCGAGCGTCACTGAAGTAGCGATTGATTTGATTGGATTATCACTGGGACCAACCCTGGCAGCCGGAGGAAAATACTCAAGTGGTACTAGACAGTCTTTGACTTATAACCGTCAATCTATACATGGTTCTATTATGTACCAGATGTTTACAAGAAAATTAATTCTACACATGATATGGAAGATCTCTAAATTTTCATATTCACTTCAGACTGAATTATTCAAAGCCATTTTAAGGTGGAATGCTACACCAGAAAAATTTGACGTGGATGAAAAATAGAGGATATGTTAAACAATATTTTGAAAATAAAAAGTTTCAAATTCATTCAATTTCGTCAAAAAATGCAGTTTTAGTAGAAAGCAATTTGAAAAAAATTTAAAACCCTTGCTGGAATCGAACCCTGGACCTGCAGTTCAGCAGCCAACAGGCTAACTTACTGAGCTAGTCGGCTAGGCATTTAAATTTGAAATGAATTGATATATAACCCTGATAGTAATATTTTCATCCATACTTCGAAAGGAAATCAGCCATTATGACGATGTAGAGATCCCTTTTTAATTCATCATTTTTTTTTTCATCAGCCACCATATTGTCCCCACCCAGTTCTAGCACAAGCCCTCCATTTAAAGCTACAGCCGTGGCCTCTAGTATAGAAAGTGACAGCCCCACACATAAAGACAGCAAGGCCAGCCGCAGGATCTCAGCCAAGGAAAACATCAGTATTCTGGACAGGTTCCGTAAACCAACCATAGACGACACATCTCCATTGGGTAGGCTTAATGATTGGTGTCTCTATATCTCACTGAAGGCCTGCACAAAATTTGTTCAGACTGGGCAGTTGTATTTTGATTTACGTTCAATGTATTATTGCCTATATTCAACAGATTCCCTGGCACCAGATTTATTTTCCTTGTCCAGACAGCCAGCGATATACAGGTCCTCCGACACAATGTCCAAACAAAGCAGCATCGAGGACACCATTCCCCCGGCAGTGATGTACCAGGCTAATGAACTGGAGACGCCTAATGGACTTGGTAAGTAAGGAACAGCACCGGGTGATACAGTAAGGGGGCATGGATAAATAAAATCCGCTGGAGACTCAGCTAGTGATAAGTATGAAACAAATTGCATTACATGTAAACATCCCTTGTAACCAAAGTTGCTGTTAAAGCTTAAAGCTGTGAATTTTACATGTTGATGAATAAAAATGTCATTATTTCTTCATAGCCAAACACACAATCAGCCCAGAACTAGATCCCAAGGTTCATCGTTTACAAAGGCAAGATGTCAGAAGCAGAAAAACATTTAAGCGCAGGAAAGCAACAAAAGCACCCAGCATGAAGCGACTGGGTGGTCCGGGGTATGCTGGGGACACGAGTGAAGGCGAGGCTGGGAGCTCGGAGAGTTCTCCTGCTCGTAGAACCTACAGCATGCGACGAACAAATCACGAAGCTACCCCGTCATACCAAGACCGATCTTCCTACGTCAGGGAGATTTCCCGCAGCCATCAAGGGTTTACATCACATCCTGGCTTCCCGGAGATGTCGCGCATGGTAAATACGCGCTCAAGCTGGGGCAGTGGTACAGAGAGGAGTCGCGGGCATCATCGCAGTGGTTTGGTCCAATCAGAGCATGGCCCCCATATGACAGGAGGAGAAGAGATTAAGGTAGTATTTAATTCAGCACCAAGCCTTAGCACAGAATGGATTGGGAACTTTGCATGAATTGCTTCAATACATGATTTTTGCATGTACAATACTATGTGATTTTGCAGTGTAACGCTTTTATGGGTTTTATTTTTTGGTCCCTTTTTAAAAAGTTTTGAATCAAGGACACTATGTTTGATAATAGATTGATTGGTCCTCCTTAAAACTAAAAAAAATTTGAAGCTTTGAAGAAAAAAATTTTCTTTACTTATGGACATTTGAAGTACATAGCATTAAATTTATTCAATTTATCTTACATGTATTTTATCAAATTGGATTAAAATGTAAATATTTCTTTCAGGAAATTTAGAGTGTAACATTCAAAAAAAACTTTTTAAAATAACATATACATGTATGTGCCGTAAAGTACAAATGCATATATGGTATGGTATAGATTTAAAGTATGTCCAAGCCTGCACTCTCAATTTATTATAGGAGAAAAACTATGGGAAATAGTTAATTTGTATCAAAGTATTTGAAATTGGCAGCAGAACAACATTATTCTGGTTCTGTGTCATTTTCATCAAATTGATACCATCAGTAACAACTGAGTTGCATAAAGATTCGGTTACAAAATGCATTTAATTCTGAAAGAAAAGTATGAATGTCGATTTTAGTGGGGAAATAGAGCGGCAGTCAGAAGTACCCTTATCGTGTATAGTCTCTTAACGTAGGGAACATTTTTGAAAAAGTCCAAGTATGAAATATGTCATTGAATGTACATCTCTAATTCTGTAGGTCAACTTGTTTACATTGTAGGGTAGGTTTTCTCCTTCACATTTACTTTTCATAAGTACATAAAAAAATTTCAAGTGCTTTATGTACATTATCAAATAAAATTTGCCAAACATTGTGAAAAAACAAAAAATCTTTTTTTTCTATTTTGTAAAACTATATATTTCTTTCTTTTTCTTTTTCTTTTTTTTTTTTTGCTTTAAAAGCATGACCTACATTGTAGATAGATATTTCATACAGCTTTATATACACTTTGATTATTGAAGTTTCTTAATGTCAAAATTCATTATCTTGCTGTGTTAGATTCATGGTTTTTATTTCCACTCTGTATTTAAATGTCTTAGACTGGATATATACACAGTTTTATGATTTTGGTTCTCCCCCCTTAGTAATGTTGTGGCTTAGTAAATATTGTGTTTTTGTGATTTTGCATATTTTCAGTGTTAATTACAATTACCAAATCTCCTCCTCAGTTTTAGCATGCGTATTAAGTATACAGAGACAATATATGAAATCACACCCGAGCAAATTGGCCCACACTGATTTTAGATAATCGCACAGTATCGTAGAAAATGTTACAAAATAGATCTCTTTCACATCAGTGGATTTGAATCCATTGAGTGATTAATAGTTACTGACTAGCGTTATTTTTACCACACAAAATATAAAGATTAACGATAATTAAAAGAGGATGTGGAATTTAGGATTCATTTGCAGACATAGGAGACTCTTAATCGACACAAAGGTTGTTATATGACTATACTGTGTGTCATTTACCAAGGTCAAGGTTATTTGTGATAAAATTCAAAATTGATAGAGACATTTGGATCTCATAGATGACATAAAGTTTAATTATGACCAAACAATATGTCATGAACCAACAGGTTGAATTCAAGGTCACATTTATTTTATAAAAAATATGTTTGATATCAGTTCTGTTTGTGGTATTTGTTCTGATAGGACAACTGTAGTTAAAACATTGGTTCTTGATATATATTTTCAGTAAAAGACAAAATTGAGGGAACCGGAAATCAAAATGGCATAGATCAGTATGATCTTGGCTGCCGACCCCTGATTTATCAGATACTACTGTTATTAAAACAGATTTCTTGATGTCTTAATCTCCCATATTGATACAGTAAAATAGATTTATAACAAACTCCAAAGAAAAAATTTCTATGCTATAAATTTATTTCATTTATTGACTGAAATTAGATTAATGTAAAATGAGAATATTTAGAGCATTATTTATTTTAGCACCTTTAGCGCAGACATACAATTGCACTAAATATAAAAGATGTGTGCTAAAAAGGATTCAATGACATTAAATTATTGATCAGGTGGTAAGGTTGTGCTAAAATAAGTTTGTACCAAAAGATTTTTCATCGAAGATTGCGCTAAAATATGTTTGCGCCAAATATTCTCGTTTTACAGTATTGTATTTGTTGGCAGAATGGTTTGCTATAACCATTAATTCAAGTTTGTTATAAATATTTTTTACTTTGTAGCTTTAATGATTTGATGTGTAGAGTATTGGATAGATTTGTAATATACATGTATATTGTCCCCTTCTGTAGACCAACAGACAGCGATATATACAGCGCTCCAAGTCGCACGATGATCCCCATGGCGACCTAAACGCTCCTGCAGGTTCAGCTCGAGGAAGGATTGCTCGTCAAGGAGGAAGAATCGTTCACTCGCGCTCTCCATCCTCTAGCCCAGCCAGAGCTCCTAGAGAAATAATAGATCTGACCAAAGTTGACCATGGACCCCATAACTCAGAATCACAAGATCTTACCTCCCCTATTGTTCGTCGCCATGCTAAGAGGGTCAAGTCTCCCACCTCTCCTCCTCTAGGTCACAGGATGAGCTCCCCATCCTCCACCCCAATCCACACTCCCCCCTCCAGCCCCCTCCACAGCCCGGTCAGAAGTCAGGCCTATATTTCACGCTATGACTCCAGTGATTCCCTCAATGCTAATGAAAGCTCAGCACTCATCAAAGATGAGAATGATTCCAGCCGGTCACAGTCTTCGGTCTGTATTTACTTTGATGACTTTGGGATCAAGGACACGCTGGTCTAATGGATGATAGAGGACCACAAACAGAGGATTTGTACAGTTGTTGTTTGGTGTGGTGGTGTGTGTATATTACGAGTTGGTGTGTAGCCTCTAGATATATGTAGTTTTGTACCAAGCTAGTGAAAGCATGGGAAACACTTCGTAGTTCCTAGTTGATGTATCATCAATAGAGGCATTGTCCGTCATGTTTCTAACTGCAGGATTTCAAAGCAATGGGGAGATTTTTAAAACATAACAAACAATATATCTTATAATTTAAACAAGTGTCTTATTTAGTTTTGATTCATTTTGGTATGTTATAGAGAGCAAACTCAGTCACAATTTTACTTTACAAGCAATCTTGCCATGATAAGAGACAATCTATACATATTTTGTAAAATTTTTAGACACATATCATTTGAAAGTTCTTTTTTCCCAGCATAGAACTGTTATCTAGAATTTAAAGCAAATCGTGGTTTACGGCATTAACCACTCATAAATTGAACATCATTTTTACATGAAAATGTCAGGAGAAATGGAATTATTGTGTTATATCAGACACTCTGAGCATTTTAAATTCAAATGTATTTTTTGTGCCAAATGTTTTCATTGTGCAATATTTATCAATATTATCAATTTACCAGTTGAATTTTATTGTATTATACACATGTATATGTAATTGAGTGCTGTTTATTGCCATTAAAATTCTACACACATATTTATTTAAAAAATTGTTAAGAGCAATATAGTGTTTCAGGGAATATCATTGTATGCTTAATAGTAGCACTCAAGAGAATGTTATTCTTTTTTAAAAACTGTTAATCTGAAATTTTTAGTTGACCTGAGCCAAAAGCTCAAGTGAGCTTTTCTGATGGAAATTTGTCGTCTGGCGACGTAAACTTTTCACATTTTCAAGTTCTCCAGATCCCCTTGGCCAATTTCATCCAAACTTGGGATAGAGCATCCTTGGGTGAAGGGAATTCAAATTTGTTAAAATGAAGGGCCATTCCTCGTTGAAGGGGGAGATAATCACAAAAATAAGGATGAGGGGTCATTTAAAGAACCACTGGGTCAGAAAAGCTGAAAGAAGTAGGTACAGTTTCTAATGTCATCTGGCCCAAAATATCGATGATTTCACTTGGAGCTCAAACTGTTGCAGTCAAATAAGGAGTAGATTAGCAAGCCAAACATCCGCTCAGTTTGATCAGCAAATTGATTTGTGCCATATGACAAGAGTTTGAAGTTGACATAAAATTGAAAAAATGCTATTTTCAATGAAAACATCCACTAATTCAGGTGGTTTTCCCTTCAGGAAATATACAGTGCATGCATCAAGCAAATTCATATTCAAGTATGTTTTCCACCTTATAATGATAAATAATATATGTTCTTAAAACGATGATGGTTAATTCCAGACACATTTTATAGAGAGAAATTTTTTGGACCTTGATCTTTATGTATACAATTGTACCTTGTTCTTTACAAGAAAGCTTCCTGACATAGTGGAAATTCAAGTTTGTTGAAATCATGACCATGAGGGTATGGTGGGGCCACAATAGGGATCAAAGTTAGTATAGGAACCAAACTTGGCACAAAGCATCCTCGATGGAATTTGTTAAAATGAAAGGCCCCTCTACAAGGGCATATGATAATTTATGAATTTTTAGTCAAGTTTAATAATTAATGTTAAATTTATTAATGTACTTTTGGTGGGTTTTTTCCTGAACAAGCTGCTTGTATAATGATACATGTAGTTTTGCTCAAGCTTGTTCATTGTTAGTAACTGGTGAGCAATGTGGCCCATGGGCCTCTTGTTGGGAAATTTTTTCCAAGTGCAACAATATGATTTGTAGCCATTTTGCTGTTCCATACAAGGAATAATTACATTTATTTCCATGCAAAGTATGTGATCAAAAGCAATAAATATGATTGATTAGCTACTAATTAATATATGTATTATTCCCATTTATACATTATTGTACTAGTATTGTTGATGGTTTAGAATAAAAAAAAAAATGTTTGTTTTATTGAGTTATATTTTTAAACCAAGGAAATATGATTTTTCCTGCAGCATGTATGAAAAGCATCAATATGTTTGAAATATTCGATATTTTTCAAACTTTGATCTCATAAAATGTATACAGCCAACTGTAATCCAACTTCAGAAATGAGCCATATTTTATCATCTTCCCTTTTTTTTTAATTTAGTAAGTAAATGGAAATTGTGGCAAAATTGTGCAATTTTTATGCCCCTGGATTGTTATGCTCCTGGAATCAAATAATTGGGGCTTATAAATTTTTTAGCTCACCTGAGCAAAGTGCAAGCAAGATTTTCTGGTTTTCCAAATGTCTGCCCATCCATCTGTCTGCTAACTTTTCACATTTTCGACTTTTTCAGAACCATTGGGCCAATTTTAACCAAACTTGACACAAATCATCCTTAGGTAAAGGGGATTCAATTTTATTTAAATTAAGTAAAACATTAAAGCCCCATCAGTTACCATTTAATAGTTATGGACAATATTGAAGTTTTTTTTAAAATAGATCAAAGTTCAAGGTCAGGAGGTCAAAAATTTTGGTACTAACAGAAAGGTCCTGTCATAAGAAACATACATGCAAAATATCTAAGCCCTAGAATTTCCCATTCAAAAGTTATAGACAAGGTTTATGACACAGAACTAGATGTGTCGGTGCGACATGAATGCCCCCTCCTACAGTGAAGTCTAATGAAGGAAATTTGTAAGGATGAAATGGAAAGTTTTTCAAATGCATGAACCGAGGCGTATCCATATATCAAATTTGAGTTGAATGTGTGCAACGCGTGCAGAGATAATGAACGGAAACGAAAAATTTCTGAATTTTTTTCTAAGTTCAGAGGGCTAAACTCTGTCAAAAATCATCAGACCATGACAACTTCGAACTTGACCTGCATATTCCTTTAATGTGTCCATATATCAAATTTGAGTTGAATGTGCCGAACCGTTGCAGAGATAATGAACGGAAACCAAATGATGACGGAACAGGGTAACACTATATGTCCCGGCCATTTTATGACGGGGCATAACCAAAACAATATTGGCCCCCCTCATATCTCTGATCACGGGGGCATAGAATAATTTGTAAATCAAAGTGAATTCTGAAATCAGAGCCAAATCCCCCTTCTTATACGCCTGTCTTCATAGCGTCCGTGGCCGTCCAAAATAGTTTGTCCGGGCCATAACTCCTGACCCTCTTTGTAGATTTGAATATTTCACAGAATTGTTGCCTAGACCTAAGGAAGTGCCATGACCCTTTGATCCAAGGTTTATTGGTCAAAGGTCAAGGTCACTATACAAACATAATTTTTAACGATTGGCAAATAGTTTGTCCAGGCCATAACTCCTGACCCTCTTTGTAGATTTGAACAATATTTCACAAGAACTAAGGAAGTGTCATGAACCTTGATCCAGGTTTATTGGTCAAGGAGTGCACTATATCACAATAGATGGCAAATAGCTTGTCTGGGCATAAATTTTGACTGAGAACATGGATTGGAATAATAATTACAGAATTGTTGTCTTGCACACAAGAAAGTGTCATGACCTTGAGTGGTCAAAGGTCAAGGTCTCTATACACAATA
>CAJDSM010026548.1:3687-14610 GCA_903981925.1 Ostrea lurida | reverse complement strand
CTTTAGAATCATAGCAAAACAAAATTTCAACAATTTTGAATAATATGTGAAAAAATTATGAAAATTGGTAATGAAATATATAGTGGAAAAATAAAATGATGACTCACTTATGGCCAGCTACTGTACATATAATAGATGTAGCATACTAACTTAATATATACAAATGGACGAAATTACATTTAAATACGACGAAAATGTTTTAAATTAACAAGAGTTGTCAGAAGACAACATACACCGGGAGAGATTCGCGTTAGGAGGAATACGTTCGTGCTTCCCACCTTAGAGAGTTGAAAATTGTCACGGATGAAGGCCTCCTTCAGGGACTAAGACGGCCGCGTCCACTTTTCCTATGTATTAATATGATTATGTTACCTGCCATTCACCATAAGGCACTACTATATGACTCTCCAGCACCTAAAACAATACATTACAGAGAGTTATGTCCTGTTTGATAGCCAGCCACATCAGGACTGAGATCCATGTGCCATCGGCCGCTTTCGTACACGCTTGCTAATGGAGAACTAGCCGTGGTTGAAGAAATACCTGACTTTCGTCTTCAATTCGCCGCCAAAGAAATCGTGCGTGCACGAAGCATGAACCACAAACACTGACTTCCGCTGGAGTAGGTCGCAGTGCTAAACTGGTGGATAAAGTGCAACTGCTCATTCCCTGGAGACTGCTCTTGCTCTATCCTCGCCGCTGCTATTGAATTCGTGACGTCGCCTTTTGAAGCAACATGGTACAGCATTCCGCAAGAAACCTACAAAAACACTATTGTTCAAATAACCCGATGCCGCGTCGAATCATGCCTCTACAGACGAATGAACTGTTACGATATTTCTAAGACTATTAAACAGGTGCTGTACCCCATACAAACGGATTATATATATGCAAAGTTTTTGCAGAGTTTTACATTGATTGTGGTGCACTTTCCGGTCCCGGACACCGATATATCACTGACCCGTCCGTCGACTATGGACATGTGGTACGCATATGACCTATTACTCCTGCCGCAACCTTGTGTAACTACAATTTACTCCGCTAGCATTGCCCTGCCTCTAGTCCCAATACTTTTATGTTATATCGACCCACAACCTTCCTTCCTTTCTGTCGTTTATAATTCTAACCCTCAGCATTATGGTGAGTTTTTGAATTGGTACTATACTGAGTTGGTTCTATGACTGCCATTGTCTCTTTTGTTTGGTTTTTCCACATTTCCTTCAACGTTTTTATCTTATGCTAATGACGCTTAACCACTTCGCGACCGCAATTTTTCCTAATATTATGGCCGACCCATCACAATTGTTACAGCGCTGTCAAGGTACGAAACCTATATAGAGTGAATGCATCTGTTGGTGCTGCTACTTGATATATAGAGAATCCTCCTTATATGAGAATTCAAATACCAATGAATGAAATAAATTCCGAGTTGTAAATCGTATACTACACCATGGATCTGCTGTTTTTTGTGCGAAGTCAGTGGATGTATCGGGAGCAGCAGATGCCTTCATCTCAGCCGGGATCCGATCTGCCTTACCCTGCTATGATCTTCCGTGCACACTACTGTCTGAGATGACTGATCGCTGTCCCGGCCCTTTGCTAATCGACTAACCCAGATGCTAATCAAGCTGGTCGTTAAGTTGTAATCCCGTTAGTTGACTTATAGTGCAATTTACAGGGCCATATCATAGAAAACATGAATCTGCTTCGATTACATTACAGGAAACTAATAACATATTATGATAGCCTCTACTTGATCTTCGTATTCAACGTGTTCTTTTTGCATATTATTCATGTTGCTAGGATGGGAAGTAAATTTCGTGGGAAATGTGAAGAGACAGTCTAGTAAGAGGTATGTCGCAAACCGTAATTAGAATGACACAAGCGACGCGGCAGAACACATCGTTTGTGGCTATATGCGTTGAAACACCTCCACCGATCCCGGTAAGTGTCGTAGGCACCTAAATACCGCTCTCCATTACTACTATGCATGTTCCGAGCAGCGGCTGATTAATCGGTTGAACATCCATTAACTTATACATAGGGTGAGGAAGACGAAGAGGACAAGGAGAGTTTGTCTCTTCATTAGCTTATTTTGATAGTTATAGCGAGACAGTGCATCTAGAGGAGCTTTCTTTGTGACAGACTCAAGATTAATTCTTCGCGCATTTTTTACCAGGATAGGTTCAGTCGGAAGGTGGCGTTACATAAGCGAAAGGCATTTTCGATAACTGGCACGTGAATTTCGGTGGGGATTGATCAAACACACTGGAATCTTTATATCAACCCTTTCGCTCAGTTCAAGTGGCCTTGCTCTCACTCTTTCAGGAGTAACCCTGCTGCTGTGTGCCCCTAGCGATCGGTCCCATTCTTACACTGGACTTTCCAGAGAGCTTTCAGCCCAAGTCTCATAGCAACAAGAATTCAGTGGCGAATTGCTTAACATCCGTTCTGAAGTTCTGTAGACATTTTGCGCGCTTATCTTTTGCAAGGCCCGCGTCGCATGAAACTCCATCCGTATAACAGAATCAGATTGCATCTAAAGAGAGGCAATCATATGAAATATTACCAGTCGCTCACACTGGTAATCCACTTTCGAAACTCCAGCCCCACTACAGGTGGAGCTCCAAGATGTTTTAAATTAGTTGTACAATTTCCGGCTTCAAATTACCAGGCACCCAATAACTGGGGCTTGAGGCGCCATATGGGCCTGGACTCAACTCCTATGTGATGGCTCCTTGAGGGTCGATGATGGGACTCGTTACAACTCCGTATCGGATGCTACCAATCGATTTCACCCTATTATTGAGAGTAGAGACTTAGAATTTTTACAGGGAACCGGGCCCATTTAACTCGGGGCCAAGGGACTCCTCGATTGCAGGTATTATTCCAAAGACTGGTTTATGTTACTTTTCTTCCTGGTCCTTTTGGAGCTTTGCCTCGAGGCCAACATCGCCGGCTACTCCCCGACGACTTACTCTCTCTTCGTTCTGTGTCTATGTCTATTATTATAACTCTCGACTCTACCATCGTATAACGGTGTAGTAAAGATTTGTTGGTGCTGGCTGCTCCTGACTGAGACACTTGAACGGGCTTCGGCCACTTCAATAGAATCCACTGAAACAAATCGAGTGGAGAATTTTCACTTGTCTATTCATCTGAGCAAAGGGTCATTTATTTGGTGGCAAGATTGGTTGGCGCCCCTCATGTAGACTCCCAAGAAAAACTTGGTTCTATCATAATGTAATGTATCAGTCTCACTGTCGGCCTTCAGATCGACGTGTTGCCACTGTATCTTAATACAGGCACTGGGTCGCATCTATGACACTCCACACTTGCCACGGCCCTCCAAGAAGGCGCTTGGATGTGGGAAGAATAAGGCCAGGATAGATCTGTGTGCTGTGCCCATTTCTGTCGCACCGATCGGAATACGGGAAACTGCATTTGCCGAGAGCGCTCATTCACGTTGCGGGTGAAAACACGAGACGCTAAGCCGACGCCAGCACATCTGCAGGAAGTGTAACGGTACGAACATACGATCGTCCTTTACTCAACCTCTCTTCATCTTCCGTCTAGTGGAGGAGTACATTGCAGCAACTTGGCACGTAGATGTGGATAAATTCCAATATATCCCCAGGTGAAATATATGAGACATGTAACCCTCGGACGTTGCAACGGGGTAAAGGTCGACTTTGATAGGAGATCGTTGCGCATATAACTATGAGTCCCAGCTCCTGCTTTAATAGAACACACCAGCTGTCTGGAGCTCCGTGAGCGGCTATAATGGGTATGATTGATATTTGAAGTCTGGATTGTACCAATGCCTTCTAGTATATTTCAATTTATATGTTATAGCCACGTAATTCTGACTACAATGAACTTACCATTGCTGTTCGAATTAATTTTTTTTGTTTCCAACAACAATCAAGATTAGCAGTGTGTTAGTCGTTTTACCTGTGCACATTTTCAATATATGGGGGGGGGGTGGTGGTGATGGTTTCATGGAGAGCAATACAAATGGTGATAGTCAGAGAGTCTTACTTTCGCGGACTGATGACGAGCTATCCGAGACATTCATCCGTAAATATTGAGTTGATATTAAAAAAAGGATAATGGAATAGTATTCGATTAGGTGCTATCAATATTAGGCATATTGTGTTCGTTTCCCTCGTATAAACTGTTCCAATATTAGATTCGTTTTAATTTATATCGGGGGATAACAAGATACTATTTGTTTTGTATTCGATTTCACACTGACATCATTTTATCGAATGTGACAATTACTCATTATCTGAGTCACTATGTTAGCGACAAGCACAAAGACAGACTAATTTTACGCTTGTTTGTTGAGCGTAGCAATTTGATATGAGTGCTCATAAGTATAAAAATTTTTCAAGAGTGTATTGTGTGTGTGTTTCCTGGAGACGCGCAACAGACACATAATCTCGATGTTGTCGAGCCTTTGCAAGATCATTGTATATGTTGTCTGCTCCCACTATATTGGACATTTTTCCATTTGTTGTGGGAGAAATAGTCTTATAAATTCGGCGTTATTGAATAGCGTTAACATTACGCGTTTTGACAGTTGCACTACTCGACAGGAGTCAATGTCTCTTTGCAAAATGCATGTAAGTGACATTGGTTTCCTAACACCTCGTGAGGGTAGCCCTCCAGGCGTGTCTCGTATCGCAACCGTATGTCGTGCCGCCTTCCTTCTGGTTGGGGGGCTCAACACAGAGTGAGCGCGTGTGTTATATCCGCAATCTCTACTGTCGCAGTCAACAAATTTCGTTTACACTCGAGAGCCCAAGGTTCAAGTCTAAATTAACATGTGAGAGGTAATACTACAGAATAATTTATAGATTGGATCAGATCGCTCTGATTATGATCATTAGTTCTATGATATTAATCCTCTGTCCCCTCAACTCACCATGATAGACAACCTTAGTTGGCTGTATTGTAGAAGAGAAAAAAAATAGTTCTTGGATTTTCGTTATCTATCTGAAGTAAATTATAAACGTACATAATATACTTGAAACCCTGGAGACCGCTGGGGGGTAGGGAAAGCTCTTTCATTAAACTTATCTTCAGATTCGCTCTGATGATTTTTAAAATGGTGGCTATAGTTTCACTACGACGAAGAGCCGTCACATATATCTATTTTACCATAGGATCTTTGTGCACAACAGCAGATTAATGAGTGACATCCGCCACAGTTTCGTGTCGGTCAACTCGAACTCAGAGGAACCTGTTGTACTAAATCTGCCACACTTTGTCTACCAGAAGAGATTTTTTAACAGATAAACAAAACTATACGATTATTTATCGGTCCCAGTCTACAAGGGTTGTATCGGCCCCCTTTCCTCAAATGGGGCACAAATGACAGAAAGCAAGATCGACACTTTTCTATTTCCGTGACCTACTTTATATGTTTGTAGAAAATTACTGTCAGATTACCGTGCTTCGAAGAAAAGTTAATCTGTTCCTAATTACGTTTCGTGGCTGTTTTTGAGAATTAATTTTGACCCAGCACACTCACTTGTCTCTGTTACCGAACGACTCCTATGGACGTCTTAGCATTCTATGTTTTAAAGGGCTCCTCGCCGATCTTCCCGACCGTCTGCTACAAACTGACATCCCCCACGACACTTTGGACGGACTATATATCAAAGCTAGGACCACACCCTCAGTTGGCTGAATAAAGACTGGCTAAGTCTGAGTGGAGACCTACTAAGTAGACTACCTATAACTGTGTGTAACTGTAGGCCCACATATGTCCAGCACGTTGTATTACATTAGATTTTGGTGTTTTGACAAATATTTTGCATCATTTTTATTATATAGTATAGGCGTTCTGAATTTTGTGGTGAAAAGTACTGTATTTCTTCTAATAATTGATGAGTCTGGTGTTTTGGTCCTAAGTTGTCCCTTAGTGTAAGACTTTTGAGTCAGCAACAAAGTTTATTATTGTCTGTTCATATCATTCAAATTAATGATTCTCCATGGCTATCATATTAACACGTATAAATTTGATTTCTCCTATTGTATTTGATATATTCAAACTTAGTTCCTAATTTTTCCGTCGTTTTTTGTTAGAAAATACAGATCATTTTTAGAGATTAGGTCCAGTTCTAATCTAATTGAGAATACTAATACTTAATGTAAGTTATGAATGGTGGTTCCGGTTCCTCCTGGGTCATTAATATATCTTTAATTGTCAATACATCTATCAATTCTTCTCCTCTATAGGCAGATGTCTCTTGAGGATGGAGTCATCTATATACAGGGATATTCAATAAATTAATATATTTGAGTATTCGCGGAGGGAGCGTTTCGGGTTGATATTTAGTTCATAGATGCCAAGTATGTCTACGTTTAATATTGTGTGAAATTTATTACTTAATGTTTGAAAAGTCACACTTAATAAACTGATTACTATTATAGGAGTCAAATATTGACTGCACGTCTAACTGTGAGTGGAGATTGCTCATACCGATCGTTTGAACCCTTGAGAGTGCCATTTCTCCTGGGTTCGGGTATCGTCCTGTTCGCGGTCCCATGCCTCTTAAAGAGTTCTTTTCCACTCCAAATAATCTTGCATGAACTCGATGGATGCATTTTTCTTTGATTTCAAGAATGGTAGGAAATACACGTGAGGATAATTGACACAGTATATCATTCTTAATTTTCTTAAGTTACGCCTTCTTGATCTACAGGAGGTATACAGCGACTCTGTCTGCCCACAGTTGAGAGCCGTCAGTCGGTGTAAGTATTAACCTTCTGGGGGTAAGCCCGACGAGTTGCATCGGGAAAAGAACTTTCTCTCGACCTCCAGACAATGATGAGAGAGGGACAGTCCCTTCTACAGGACAAGTAACTTCGTCGTATCGAGTGTGACTCCCCGGTAAAATGTGATGCATATGTCGAATGTGACCCGTTTTTGTTTGTGGATGCTACCAGTGGAACGTTGTTATTATTAACGGCGTCAAGTAAGCTAGCCCCGAGCAGAAAGTAACCAGTGCGAGTTAGGGTAGGTGTCAAAGGTCGCGATAAGCGTAAATGCTTAATTTTACGTACAAATATTTGCGCCGCGAATGCGTTGACTTCTGTTTTCCACAGCGAACGAATCCGTCCAGGACACGGTAGCCTACAATAATGAGGATCTAGAAGCTATTATTACACGAACTGCCGCTGGACCATGCACGCTAAACATACCTTCTCTTTGGAACCTCACACACACACCCTCCAAGCACAAAATATCAAAGAAAATAACAAGTGTACACGCTCTAGCCACCGGTTATCATAAGCCTCGGATCCAACCACCGTGCTATTCAAGCGTAGTCCTAATAACACGTAAACGCGCTCCCCTTTCAGTTAATATCATTTCTTTCACGGAACTAGTACCTAAACTTTATTCTATTACCTAGACAATTCACTACTGTGTTCTATATATGAACTTCATATAACTCTCCTCTAACCAAGCTATCGGTGCACTCTCATTCCTAAAAATGACACAATATAAGCAATGAGATTGCGATCCTTTGTGTGTTAGAACATTTCTATTCGATTTGATGATTTCTAAGTCATTTATCGCTGGTTGATATTTAAATTGGGTTTCGTATTGTATTATGGCCTTTTAACTTTGCAATGTATTTATTTAAGTTAGCACGGAAATTGAAGCCTACTGTAGAAGACTACTCCCATAGTAGGATCGTCAACAATTTGAGGTAATGTGACGTTCGCAGTATAGGATTATTTACCTTCTGTGTTTCTGACTCTAAGACCCATATATCAAAAGATCTAAAAGGATCTGAGGGATCGTCTTTCTTGTGCACTCGCTTTATTAAATATTGGATGACTTCTAAGTAGAGGCGGCGGACGCAAGCATGCGCAGAAGCAGTGCACTGTCCAGTGCACGAGAACTCACACGAAATGATTAACTTACAGCAGCAAATCCTGCACAGACACCCTGCTTCACTCACACTGGTGCGAGTTTCTCTGTCTCCTATGTCTAAGTTTTACGTATAACTTATGAATAGTCATTGGAGGTACCTTTCTACTTTGATAGTTATTATTCGAGCCTGGCCTATGACGCTGCGCATTTACTCTTAAGAAAACGCTGAGGATTGAAAGTAAGGGCGGTCACCACGCGACCATCACTTTGTTTGATCAGACCGTTGATGCATTTGGTCACTTAATATACTTGTAATTCCCAATTACGGGCCTATCTCCATTCCTATCGCTCAGAGAAAATAGAATCTCGACTTACAGTGGCGCGAGTTAAAGAGATCTTATGTAGTTACACTCAACGATTCAGAAATTACCTAAACTTCTTAACGTATAGACGAATCAGCACATAACTTCGAAACACTTAGTAAGTTTAATACTCACGACTCATGAGTAAAGATGAAAAACAAACAAGTTAAGTTGATAAGATGATATAACATCTCCTGGTTACGAGCAATTGTGACAGCACACAGGTCGTATTAATGCAAATATATGACACCCCATCTTGAAGTTGAATTCACATAAGGGGTATCGGAAGAAATGGAGACGAATATGACCTGAAACCTTCACCGATACAGTATTCGAATTCAGTACTACTCTATGATGAACGAAAACTGTTTCGATAATAACCAGACCCAGGCCACTCAGGATAATGTATGCACACGAAGGTACAAATGAAGACCATGACTCAAGAGAAAAAAAATCAAATATAAAGTGATAAGTAAACGTCTGGTCTCAGGAGGACCAGTCGTATAAATGGATATCTTGGAGTAAGAATTGAGTTGTACTGACCTTGTCGTTCTGAATTTATCATTGTAAGGAGAATATCTGAAGTATAGAATACTGTATTTGGTCCATACTATATGCAATGCATGATTGTTTGGAAATGGTGTTTACTCAGTTAAATTGTATTATGTTGATTCTTATCAGATATTGACGAGTTGTATTTGGTGCATGTGAGCAATATAAAAACCTTGTTAATTTCTTTAAATTGATTGTACTAATAAATGATACAAAAGTAATAACTAGTGAATAATACGGACGATTAACATTCTAATCGTAAATTGCCAAACTGATAATGGTCACACTCTGAATATCATTAATGTACAAGTGCATGATGCCTTTTGTATAGTACCGAAAAATGATGAGATTTAAGTCAACAGTACTAGTCATAACAAGGTTGATGGTGTTGCCTGACAATATACCAAGAAGGCGTGGTCAAATACTGTTTGTACGGTCCCCCAAAGGGTTCGAAATATGTTGTACCCCATAGAAGTATCTGTGCAAACTTGGAACGAGTAATCATAAAATGACTTTAAGGGAACACCAAATCTTGACGACAGATATATTCGAGACCCTTATTGCGACGAAATTTAGCCATCCTTCGTTTCCAACTTGAAAATATTACTTCAATTATACATGAGACTGACCCAATGCCGACGCTTGTTATATTTCACGTATATCAACGAATCCCCCATTAGCAGCGTTCGTTAAAATAGTCCGTTGCTTGCTTCTTCAAGCAGCAATAAAGTTGATCCCTTTAATATGACATGACTCATTGCGGATGTGGTGTACTTATATTAAACGCCGTTTAATTTGTTGTCTATTTTGAATCATGTATCTCAATCAAAAAAGTACAACATAAGTGTGGGGAAAGTTTGGGTTACTCAATCAGTTCCCACACGTGGACGCCAAGTCAGACTTGGCTCACGACCAGACCTATCCGTACAGATGGGTACACGCAACAGCGACAGATTAGGGCGGACAACTCCCTCTTTCCACCCTTTGACGTTCCAGCAGGGTCCTCTGCACGCAACGATTACGATGTCTCAAACTGCCGACTTCCCACCAAATGAAACCACCGGGGAAACGCCCATTTCGTGTCAGCCCTCGCGCGGATCGTTGCCAGCGAATATCCTAGATGAGCATTCCCCGTCGGCACCGTTAACTGGTACTGCTGGCTCCATTTCCGTGCCAGACAATCGGCCGTCGGGCTCTCCTATGAACTCCTTGCACTGAAATAACAATGCCTATCCTATAATACCTATCCAGAACCATTAACGGCTATAAATTGTGTGACAACAAGTTCAAAAATTGTTCAATAACCTATTGGCCACCACCGTTTAAACCGCCGAAACATCGAAATATTTTCACTACAATTAGCTTAACCGGCTTTGAGCCAAAACCGACTAAGCATCACACAGGTTAAAATAAAAAGGGGCTCCCAATGACTCGCCCCAATCTCAACCCAGCACTAAGCTACTGGAATGCGCCAGAACAACCTTCTTGGCACTGGACCAATCTAACAATAAAGTTGTCAGAAGACCAAACATAGCTCGCCGGGCGCATGACTATACCTATTCCCACGTCGCTTTTAGGTTAAAGTCAACCAAGCGTCAATATGCCTCCTGGCTAGAGTAGAAGTGGATATCCTGTTCGTGAAAACGTATTACATTTTGGTTTTGAGAAAAGTATTCAAAGCCACTTTGAAGTTAAAGGTTTGAATTTTGAATTTTTTCAAAGTATTCTAGTGGTCAAAATTATGATAATTAATGTACCAAGTAGTAGATGCATCTATTATGTGAAAGTGGCTAAAGCCCGATCCCGTTCTTTGAATTTGGAAAAAAAAATACCTGGTGCCGCACATCTATACAAAAGTGTTGTTTTGGCAAAAGTAAGTCAACTATCTGAGTGGCAAGCCTTCTACCAGGTCTAATATAGTTTCGTTAGCCTTGCCGAAAACAAAGGGTTCTTCTGCGCAGTCGGATGGTCATTTGGAAGAATTTGGTTTTCTAAGGATCAAGAGCCTTCTCATCTCCTGTGTTGAAGATATAACTCACCTATGTCGCGTAAAGACGCTTTTCCCTTCTTTTGAAAGAGTTTGCTAGTAAATGAATGTAAGGCAAGGCCCACGTA
>CAJDSM010026547.1:0-21800 GCA_903981925.1 Ostrea lurida | reverse complement strand
AATATTCTCGACGGGACGAAAAACAACATATTTCACATAATTGTTGCACTGGACCCATGGAAGTTTCACGACCTTGATCCAAGGTCACTGGTCAAAGATGAAGGTCACAATTTTGATTGATTGATTATTTATTGTTTTACGTCCCACCGAGAATAATTCACTCATACGAAGACGTCACCAGTGCCGGTGAAAGGCTGCAAAATTTAGGCCTATTTTCGGCGCTCAGGGCCTTTGAGCAGGGAGGGATCTTTTTCGTGCCACACCTGCTGTGACACGGGACCTCGGTTTTTCCGGTCTCATCCGAATGACCGCCCCATTCAGTCGCCTTTTACGACACGCACGGGGATGCTGAGGACCTATTCTAACCCGGATCCCCACGGGGCACAATTTTGAATCTTGATGAAATAAGTATGGATGTTATATATGTATACTACAGAATAAGAGTCTAAATTCCTCTGTATTATTTGACACATAGAATTTACCAATAGTGCAACACAATCAGCTTCATCACTTGCATTTTTAGGCATAGAAGCAGCTTCCATAGCCTGGTTTGCACTTGCCTTGATTTCTTGCACTGTTGTCATTCTCTTGCACAGAGTTGCAAGAGAATGCACTGTTGTGTGCATATAGATGACGGCGGACCTAAGAAGTTAAGATACAATGGAAAATAAAAAAAAATGTCAACGGTTCCTTAGAACTTGATATGTCGCGCGATAGACCCGTGGGGGTCCAGGTTAGAATTAGGTCCCCAGCATCCCCTTGCGTGTCGTAAGAGGCGACTAAATGTCATTCGGGTGAGACCGGAAAAACCGAGGTCCATTGTCAGCAGGTGTGGCACGAAAAAGATCCCTCCCTGCTCAAAGGCCCTGAGTGACGAACATGGTTCTAAATTTTGCAGCCCTTCACCGCCAATGGTGACGTCTCCATATGAGTGAAATATTCTCGAGTGGGACGTAAAACAATAAATAATCAAATTCAAGGGCATCTACTCTGCACGTATTCTTGTAGTATACACATTCAAAGACCTTAAAGTTATACCAGTGCAAAGAGATGAGGAATTCATTGAAAACTGGAATCTTTTTTCGAAAAGTATTTCAAAACTGTCAAATAAGTATCTAATAAGCATTCTTGTCTCTTCAGGTCTTGTAAACTATCACCATTTGAGGCTATAACTTTTAGAAATGGATAAGTATCAGAGTGTTTTCGACCCTTTCCGTAATAGAACTAGACCTTGTTTCCGTGAGAGTACTCAATAATTATTATTAATTGACCATTTGAACATACTTTCAAAGGCATTTAGACTTCATTAGCTAGTAGAAACTTTAGTTTGACTGATGTTAAGTCATAACTAGGCGCAAGTTTTGATTATTTTCACATGTATGCTTTTTAATGAATTGTTAACGAAGATGTCTTTCCCGTGGTACAACTTTTAATTGACCTCTGAACCTTGTGAAGTAATGACCCTACCCTGGGTCCGGTTAGAATAGGTCCTCAGCATCCCCTTGCGTGTCGTAAAGAGGCGACCTGAATGGGCGGTCATTCGGTAAGACCGTAAAACCAGGTCCCGTGTCACAGTAGTGTGGCACGATAAAGATCCCTCCCCTGCTCAAAGGACCTGAGTGCCGAGCATAGGCTAAATTTTAGCAGCCCTTCACCCGGATTGGTGACGTCTCCATATGAGTGAAATTTCTCGTGGGACGTAAACAATAAATATCAATCAATCGAATACTTCTCAAAACATTAACCTTAGCTATAATTTTCCAATGCAAGTACTAGGGCTTTGAGTATCCACATTGTATGCTTCTTATGACAAGACCTTTTCGTGCGTACAAAACTTTTGACTCCCTGACCTTGAGTTTACCTCTTTCAAAAATTTAACTTTAGCTATAACTTTTGAATGGTATACTAGGGCCCTTGATATTCACATGACAAGACCTTTCCGTGGGTGACCAAACTTTTGAGCTCACTATCTCTTTATGACTTTACTAGTTAAAGCTATCTAATGTGACTCCTAGTGTTTCCATAAAACTCATATATACTCATTATAGCTACAAACCCTTATTTGAATGGCTAATGTTGAAGAGCTCTGATACTTTTCACTATGTGTTTCTTATGAATATTCACATATGTGTCTCTTTATACAGCCCTTTAGATACTGGTACCACGATATAGAATGTTGAAAGTGTAGACATCTTGAATTTATTGACCTTTAGCACATTTTTGAAATATCTTGTGTTTACAATAGGTCATAACTTTTCGAACTGGACCGTAATGTATAGGAACCTTTCATACTTTCCAAATCGCCATATGGAATAGCTGCATGTATGACAAGCCTCCTTTACTGGCATGTGGAATACGGGGGCTTATTTTCATATGTTATATTCAACTCTCTCACAAACACAAAACTCATTGAATATTATGGTTATTATTTACATACAAGAATACTAATTAGTAAAATTATACTAGCCTATTTCAGACTATATTTTTATGGAGTATTCTAGTATTATGATAGGACGAACTAAATGAAACAAACTAAGAATGACCTATGAAAGATAAAGATCTTAGGTGGGAGACAGAGAAGAAAATAAAAAGTAATTTTTGAGCAGAAGTACAATGGTCGAGAATACAATTAGTCTCATATATCATTTAGTTGCAGAAATACAACTAAAGGTTTTTGCTCTATCCATAGTGTGTGAAATTTACACAATCAGAGAAGGCACATATGTATTTGAATTCAGAGTCTAATGCATTGTTTGGTAGAATAGTATTCAATATCATTATACGGTGTACCAATAATTTTGATGCACTCAGGTTAAGCTGTCATATTATCGTGAAATTAATGTCATTTCTTCCAGTGAAAAGCTAGACGATGACCAGAGTGGTTAGTATGAGAAATCGTCGAAATAAGACAATCTGTAAAGAAGCTAAAAGAACAATTTAGATCTCAAAAGTTGAGCAACATTTTGTAAGAAGGCAATTACGAATAACGAACAGGATACACAATTCTCGGTGTTAATGTGTCCTTCTCTATAAATCTTATTTAGATTACAGAAAAAAACGTAAAGTTGGAGAGGCAATCACTGGACGAACCTCGGAGCCCAACACTAGAGGTGCCGGATCAGGTGTTTAAGAGAAAGTGTGAGAGATTGCTCCTGTTCAGACCCGAACCGATAACCCTCGGCCTCGGTGACCATTAGATTCTTCATGATATCAGGTAAACGGAACAGGTCGTAGTAACAAAATACTACCAGTAATCAGTGAAATAACGGCTATAAAAATGGTATTAAAAATAGAGAAGATATCTATCTGTCATATTGGCAACTACGCATGACTTAGGTCATGACTAATATGGTTAATATCTTTAAAATAATTGTTGTAAACAACATCTAGCTGTCATTTACTGCCACTATGAGCCCTTATCTTAGAATAGTTTGCACTGGAACTCCACTGCAAAACACGAAACACAAAACCATTTTGTCTGGCAGATAATATGACAATGCTTCGAGCTTCGATTTCAATAATACTGTTATACGCGAGAGGCTTCGTAACTTGAATAAGGTGACGGTAGACATTATCTCACACCATATATGCAAGGTGAAGACGGAATATTGGCTACACAAAATGGCAGAAGATTGACGAATGGGAAAGCTTGAAATTCGTTCTCTCTTCGTTTTGCAGTTCATTATAAAAGTTTAGCAAGTAGTTATAGTTTGCCGTAATTCTCAAGTGTTTCATAAACGTTAATATCTACAAGTACGAAGCCAGACAATAGGAAGAGCTACTTAATGGCTCCACTAACATTTGCACTTAACATGAGGTTCTGATTGGTTGCCATGAGGTATTTCCAAATTTTGTCTATAATGGCATTCAGACATGTATTATGTGAGCATATATTTTGGTAAGTTTGGCAACAGAGGGATCAATTACGTGTGGATAGGAATAGTGCACCAGTACGCAGGCCAAACGACGAGCTTCACACCCATCAAATACATGTTTTGAAAGCAAAACGATATGTTTTAAAAAGGGAAATATAGTCCCACATGTGCTATCCAGATGAGAACTAGTGATCCCTCATGCTCACCAGTCTCACTAACTCCTGTCATATTTCCGTGCGTGATGAGGGGTCTAAGTCAGGTACCCGCATTTCTATTATATAACACGGTGGAAATAAAGGCATGTACGTACATTGTTGGAAGTGTGTGAGACCGTGGTTTTTAACAATTTCCCGTGTTCCAGACTCGAGCACATGTATACAAATAGATAGATTGGAGCTGCATTTGACATCCGAAACAATAATGCCGGAGATAGACAACAAATTATTGCCGAAATGGTGAGATCAATATCTCTCTCTCTCATCATGTTTAACATGTAGATGGTTATCTGGGAGTAAATTTTTATGATCACACAAGCGATACCTTCCTCTTATCTACCTCACTATTAAACAAATTATGTCAATAGTCTCCGTCTCGATACATCTCCTTCGTCGTCTCTGGCTCTCTCTCTTCTCTACTTCAGCGTTCGTCTATGTGGTCTGTCATACGTCCGTAGTAGCTGCTACATCTCTCTCTATCTCTCTCTCTCTCTCTTCATTGTTATCTAGCGTTGTTATCTTAGGAGTAATTCTTTAACGATATACACGTTTTTTTCATTCTTCGTTCGGTATAGCACCACAAACGAATCTAATGTAAATATTATCGTAGATGTTTTTTCACAAAACACACTTCTAAAGATGTTTGAATAATCAGAGAGTCCTCTGTGATGGAGTAGAGACTTCGCCTTGTAGAATTGATAGTTCTCACAAATAGAGGCCTGTTACTCATGCCTTCGACAGCTATTCACTGGTCTACAATGAGAAGACGTTCGCATGGACTAAAATATTTGAGCTTAATGTGACCATGAGAAAATCAAATAGTACGAACTACTCACACTGTTAGATTAAAAGCTCTATGATAAACACAAGACGCACACCCTGTCCTGTGGAGTAGGAGAAAGAGAATGCAAAATTGAAAGAATGCGGCCGAGTAACCTTGAGAAACACTAGGGCCAGTAAAGGTTCAACTGGATTCCCCTCTCCAGTTATCAACTATGTGTGAAATCGTAACTTCGATAGCCGCGACAGGAAAATCGGGAGTACTCATTGGAACTGTATCATTTTGAAAACTCTTGTCTAAGTACACACCCGTGGACAATCACCAAATAACACAACGCCTTTTCTCAAAAAAAATACTCGGGAACATACCTGATCAAAAACCATGATATATTGGATGCACTGAGGTCATAAGCAAATCCAACCTCCTTGCGGGTGTATTGGAAGAGCCTGAAACTCAATTACTGAACAAAACAGCAGTTAAATGAAAAAGAAAAAACTACCGAAAAATTCGCTCAATGGCTATACAAGAGATGCGAAATCATTGTTAGCGTCGATTCAGATAGCAAACATCGTCAGCAGAAATTATCGAATGTTGAAATTAAAGGCCCACCGCTAGAGAACTCTGTTCGTCCATTTCATTGAAGTTTCGAATGATTCTGCCTCATAAAGTGCATCATAGTACAACAATGGGGTCATACACTAAGTAGAGAGGATGCTAACACCTTAGTGCCAATTGGAATTCCAACAGACGTTGGAATGACTATGATTGCCCGTAGAAACCTTACAATAGATTATATAAGTCCAACTGAATAGAGAACTCCAGCATTCGCTTTCAATCGCAGATAAAGTGCCAAACCAGAGATAAGGATACCAAAAACTTTCGAAGGATCAGGCTAATACCTGAGGAAGATATACAAATCCTTAATTCTTGATAATGAGATTTCTAATTTTTACCACTGCAATTAAATACATCTATATGAAACATAACTTGTCTCATCCCTTCAAATAATTTTAATGCTTGGCTAACCCAATACATTCGTCTCAAATTTGCACTCCTTTTACTAGACTGTCCCCTTACCTTATTCTATTTCTTGAGCAACGACATCGCGTAGCACAATGTTTCCCCAAACATAGGTTTTTCTTATTATAGAACACAATAGTTTTGTGAATTATTTCACACTAATTTTTTCATGACATTTTCTACACACGCATACAGTATATTTGCTCATACAGTAGATATATCGTTTAATCAGAGCGCTCGGTTCCCTTATTTCAATAACAATACACATACCATATACTGGATCAATCGATTATCAGATGAAACTGCGTTTTATTGCAATTAGTTTATTATTCCACCCACTGTATTCAGATATATTCATTAGATAAGTTTACTTATTTATTCGTATGATTAAAGCATAAAAATATATACCCCAAGCGAGGTTAACGATTTTTCGTCAGAGCAACAAAATGGGGTCCTTATGTTAACCCGTAACTGTAGTGTACCGGAGCATCTGGCTTATATATAATCGGTCGAGTGACAATAGATAATACCATTATTACATAGGTTAATGACTCTATTTATTTCAGTACGATTTGTTAAATGTGGCAAAAACTTTTCCCGGCGCAAGCGAACAGTGAAGATCTTGACGCCTATTTATGATTTGGTCGGGAATTTTCTGTAATAAATGCTTAACCTAGAAAATTGAAGGTTCAAAAGCTGAACAGAATATTCTTCTAGCTCTTAGATATTCATTGTCCCTGTCGTAGCCTAGGATATTTTAACAGCTTCTTCCGGGGGGTTCCGGATCAGAAATTACGGATCCCCAGCCATCCCTTGCGTGTCGTAGAGGCGACTGATGGGGCGGCATTCGGATGAGACCGGAAAACCGAGCCCAGTGGGTCACAGCAGGTGTGCAACGAAAAAATCCCTCCCTGTCAAGGCCTCTGAGTGCGAGCATAGGGCTGAATTTTGCCAGCTCTTCACACGGCAATGTGACGTTCCATGTGAGTAAATATTCTCGGTGGGACGATTACAAAACCTATAAGATATCTTATCATCGAATTAAAATGATTAAGTAAGCAGTTCCTGTCACCTGAGTCTGTCTTGATTGTTCATAGGTCCGTCTAATAACTATCATTTACATTTTAGAAAGCATTACTTTTCCATATAATGAGACCACTGAGTCAATTATTTTAAAAACCTACAACCTTGGTACGAAATTGCATTCCTTTGTTTGGTGAATGGTAATTTACAAAGCTTTGTTCAATGACTGAGACCGGGTCGACACTTCTGAGACAGGGGACGAATATTTCACGATAATGCATATAAGATATGTGCATGAGTTTTCATTTAAAGAGATACATTTCTTTCTATACTAAGAACCACTGTGTGTGCAGAATGAAATGACTAGAAGATATGTATTTTAGTTAATATGAAACCAAACAGTGTATCTCTTAGACAATAAAATGTGTAATCTTATGTTCGTGGTAAGGATATTTTGCTTGAATCCGAATTGAGTTGTAACTTCCTCAAACTCATTGAATACTCCACACGTGAGAGGGTAACGTAATGGTGTGCCAACAATGTGTGGTGAGTCTAAAAATTGCTTTATAATGATATGTACCATATAGGGGAGAATACATCATCAAATAATTAAATTGCCTGCTCTCACCTCTAAGCAACACTGAGTGGTCACAGAAAAAGCTGGCAATAATTTTTTAATTAAAGCTTACACTAATGTCTATTCGCTATATACATTTAGTTGTGAGATTCAAGTATTGTCGTCCGTACATAATTCATTTGAACTCAATACGCCCGTTGGGGGGTAACCAACCAGGGATCCAGACGCCTCCAGATTCTGGTGGGATCAAGTATTCTATAATCAATATGGATTATTCACAGGTAGGGACAGATCTTTTTCAATAACAACTACTCAAGACCACTGGGCCACGCACACAAGCTGCAAATTTATACTGAAAGCGTGCTGATATAGTGGAGATTCAATTTCTGGTTGAACATATCGATACGAAACGGAAGACCGCCAATAGGAGAGAGAGAGCATATAGTTATAGTGATTAGGAAATCTTTGAATATATTCTTCTTTCTCAAGAACCACTGGGCCAGAGAAAAGCTGCCCAATTAAACTGAAAGCTTCCTTGAATATGTGGATGATGTCAAGTTTGTTCAAATCAGACACCCACCACCCCCCCCCCCCCCGGGTACGGTGGGGCCCCAATAGGGGACCAAAGTTTATCATGTGAATTATATAGGGAAAATCTTCTTCTCCAAGAACCACTGGGCCAGAAAAAGCTGAAATTATATGAAAGCTTCCTGATATAGTGGAGATTCAGTTTGTTCACAATCATGACCCCGGGGGGTACGAATGATAAACCACAAAGGGGGTCAAAGCTTTTTAAACATTGATTATATAGGAAAATCTTTAAAATTTCTTAGAGAACACAGGGCCAAAAAGCTAAAATTTTATTGAAAAGCTTCCTGCATAGAGGAGATTCAAAGTTGTTCAAAATCCTGACCCGGGGGCACGATGAGGCCCCAGTATGGGCTCAAAGTATTACATACAAATAGGTGAAGGTAACATCGTGTTAAACGTAATCATAATCCAAAAAACATATACAAAATCGAGTGTTGGGCAACACGGACCTCCGACAAAGCGAAGGTAGGATCAGGTGCCATGGAGGAATAAGCATCCTCTGCTGACCGGTCACACCCGCCGTGAGCCCGTAGTCGAAATAAAGTAAACGGGATTACCCGTAGTCAAATCTAGTAAGAAAATGACAGTCTAACAAATGGTATGAAACAAATCAGTCAACATATGACTTAGTGATACTTAGGGGCTCAAAGTATTACATATAAATAGGTGAAGGTAACATCGTGTTAAACGTAATATATGATTATATAGGGAAAATCTTTTAAAATCTTCATCTCAAGAACCACTGGGCCAGAAAATCTTTCTGATTGATTATTTATTTTTTTACCTCCCACCGAGAATATTTCACTCATATGGAGACGTCACCAATGCCGGTGAAGGGCTGCAAAATTTAGGCCTATGCTCGGCACTCAGGACCTTTGAGCAGGGAGGGGTCTTTATCGTGCCACACCTGCTGTGACACGGGACCTCGGTTTTTCCGGTCTCATCCGAATGACCACCCCATTCAGTCGCCTCTTACGACACGCAAGGGGATGCTGAGGACCTATTCTAACCCGGCTTTCTGATATAGTGAAGATAAAAGCTTAATTCAAATCATGACCCTCAGGGGTAATGTGGGGCCACAATAAGGGATCAATATTTTACATGCAAATATATAGGGAAATTCTTTTAAAATCTTCATTGAACCAGACGAGTAGATATTTACCTGAAAGTTTCCTGATATGGAGTAGATTCAAGTTTGTTTAGATAATGCCTCCCCCCTCCGAGGGTTGGGTGGGGCCACAATACGGGATTAATTGCTACTACTGCTCCTCTTAGTAAAGGCAGCAGTGCTCAGGTGAGCGATGTGGCCCATGGGCCTCTTGTTTTATGGTAGGTTGACTTCAACTTGCTATTGATATCGACGATATCGTGTCGATATCGAATCATGATTGTATTTCATATGACTCTGATGACTATATACAACCTGCTAAATGCATCAATATCGAATTGTGTTTCTGGTGGTTGTTTGAAAGCTACATCTTGCTATCGATAACATCGATATCGTTTTGATTCCGAATCATGATTGATGTTGATAAGTACAACCAAGACGAGAAAAAGAAGTCGTTCAATGCATAAACAAAAAGACTTATTGCGTTAAAAAAAAGTTGTTGAATTCTTCGAATCGGCGATATTTCGACTTCTTTATGTCGACATAGAAAACAATAGGTGTTCCTTGATCGTTTCCGTATATGACAGTATGAGTTTGCCATCAAATACCAGTAGGAAAAACGATCACGATTCGATATCGACAACAAGATGTAACCATTAAACTATCTTCGGTAGCCACCAAACATCCACATTCTAAATTATTTGATGAACCGATATTGCACTTATTCCCGAAAGATAACCATTTTATGGTAGACAATACGTTCGCAAGAAATTGATATCGACACGATATCGTCATGCTAATGTCGATATCGTCGACAGGGATATATTATTTGTTTTCAAAAGACAAACATCTTATGACAGTTTGCAAGTGGTCGATATCGACCCGACATCGTCGCGTTATTGTCGATATCGATTGTTGTATTTTGTTTGGACAAGTATGATTCAAAGCAACTACAGCTCATTTTGCGCAAAAATCATATGACAATTTTCCCAGAGCTTTCTCAATTTTTGCTACATTGTTGAATGCATGGACTTTGCGAAAATAACACACTAATCTTATAAAGTTGAAATTCTCTCTTAAACGCAAAATTTTATACTTTTTGATGGTCCATACAAATAAAATGGAGTCCACGCCTTTCGATCTTTACACGCATGCACACAGACGGTAAACATTGCCACAGACGTAAACATTGCCACAGACGTAAACATTGCCGCATGTCGATGCATACATTGGATATACCCAGAATTTTCACAGATTATGAGAGAAAGTGCTATTTTTTATCTCAAAACATCACATGTTTAAAAAAACCCACATTGTTTAGTCTAAAAGGACATGGAAGGTTTCCGTTGGAATAATGATTTATAATTACTTAGTTAAAAGAGACAGCGAATATTCTCATTCTTGAAAAGTGAGTGTGGATCCTTTAAGGGGTATTTGTATGAGTTCCTACACAACACGTCTTGTAGTCATTCTAAATCATGGGTTGTAAAATTTCCTAGTCAACATGAACAAACTTATGAATTGCGGATGATCAAAGTGCAGTTAAGAGCTAATTGATGCATTAGTCTGTATCGATATTATTTTCATCATTTTATCGATATGTATTTTAATTAGCATTTGATTAAAATATGAAAAATGACTTAAAGTGTCTCTTTACTTCTCGTGAAGCCCGACCAACATTTATGATTTACACAGGTAACTTGAACTGCATCAGTTGAATAATCACGGACCGACAATAGGAATCGCTAAATAGTCATGAATGTAACATTCATATCGTACAGGTGAAATCCGTGGGGATCCGGGTTAGATAGTCCCCAGCACCCCTTGCGTGTCTAAGAGCTACTAAATGGGACGGTCATTCGGATGAGACCGGAAAAACCGAGGCCCCGTGTCACAGCAGGTGTGGCACGAAAAGATCCCTCCCTGCTCAAGCCCTGAGTGTCGAGCATAGGCCTAAATTTTGCAGCCCTTCACCGCATTGGTGACGCTTCCATATGAGTAAAATATTCTCTTTTGTGTCAGCGAGTGAAATCTGATCGGCTGACACTTGGCGGTACTCATCTTCGCAAGCCAAGTGTCCATTCGCTTACTCTCATCTTCCCTTGGCAGATTTAGTCGCAACTGAATTGCCATCTAACGGACAATGCGAATTATCGCTCTTGACGGAAACAAAAGCTAGGCAATCAGATTCTAGTCGTGTTGTATGTTTACAAAATGGAGTTGACGGATGATAAGAGAAAAGAGATTGGAGAAAATTTGGTATACAGTTTTTAAGACAAAATCAAGTAGATGCATCAAAGCGTTTTGAAACTCAAACCGAACAGGTATGAAATGGCGCGATGTGATTGATGCCTGGAAGTCAAAGCGCGATAATTGAAACTCGCCTAAATTGCCAAGAGGGAGATGAGAGTAACGAATCGGACACTTGGCTTGCGAAGATGGACGGTACTCGATTTACTATATTCCTACAATGTGTATAGTTCGTCCGTTACAACTACAGTAAATAAAAATGCAGATATGAATGCCCTATTGTGTTTTTGTTTTGCATATGCACAATTATTCCCCTTTCATATGTTTGCTTAACAGATCAGGTAAGTGTTCAACTTCTAGTCACAGTTTCGAATTTGTTCTGTTCTTTCCACGATTAAGGCAGCTATCGATTCGAATCAAATGTGGGTCATTTCGGAATCGAGTTTTTACTGCGGACATATCTAGGATATGTATATTTAAAAAAATTTCATGTTATGAATTGAAGTCACACAGGATATTATAACCTTCATGCTATGAAATGAATTCATATGAAATTCTTCCCAATAACTTTAAAATCCAAATATGTTTCAACGTATGAACATCGAAACATCAAATTAATGATATTGGCATGTATACCGATGTTTTAATTCAATGTCAGATCACACAACCACGAGGATCCGGCTCAGCATCCCTTGCGTGTCGTAAGAGGCGACTAAATGGGGCGGTCATTCGGATGAGACCGGAAAACCGGTCTCAGAATACTCTCAGAATGCTTGTTTTTACCGTGAATTACAGCTTGTATTTCAAGCTAAATAATCTATACATAATGCCATACTATAGAAAAATATTGATATATTTTGACGCCTTGGGAGGGGTGTAAACAACATATAATGCATTCTTGTGTCAAAGTCCACCCTCCCGTATAATAGGCCTTTATGTTTTGGTTTTTTTTTGGCGAAAAACTAAATTAGAATGAAAGAAATCACTGAATAAAAATGTACTAACAGTAAGAACAAAATGTACAGACAGTATATAGATGTACAGTATCTGGCCATAATGATCTTCACTATTATATTTCATTGAAAAGTACCTTTTGGAAAGACTTATTGCAGCATTCATTATAACTCATTTTTTTATGATATAATATTTAAAAAAGGCAGAATTGTTTGTAGTTTCTTCACATGATTTGAAAATAATGTTATATTGGTGTTGCGGTGAAATTACAGCCAAATGAAGAATTGCAATTTTACGGAAGAGACTTGTTAAGAAATAATAGTATTTTGAGGTTAAAACTTATGCCGTGGTGATTTCATAACGATTTTTCTCAGATCATGATATCACAATTCCTTTAGAATCATAGCAAAACAACAATTTCAACAATTTTGAATAATATGTGAAAAAATTATGAAAATTGGTAATGAAATATATAGTGGAAAAATAAAATGATGACTCACTTATGGCCAGCTACTGACATATAATAGATGTAGCATTACTAACTTAATATATACAAATGGACGAAATTACATTTAAATACGACGAAAATGGTTAAATTAACAAGAGTTGTCAGAAGACAACATAGCTCGCCGGCAGCATGCCTATCTAACCTATCCCCCATTAGGTAAAGTCAAGGTCAATAGCTCTGGTAGTGAATGAAATGTCTTGAAAAGATACATTTGTTTTAGAAATATCAAGCCCTTAATATCCTCTTTGTTCAAAATGATAAAACTCCAGGTTTTGAATTTTTGAAATTTATTTCAAAGGATAACTAGGTCAAAAATATTGTTACCAATAGAGGCACTCTATATGTGAAATGCCAAAGCCCCATCCTCTTCACTTTTAAAAATATCGCCCATATCAAAGTTTTTGAAAGTAAGTCAATATCTAATGCCAAGTTTCGCTAGGTCAAAAGTCTTCGTACCAAAAACAAAGGGTTCTTCATGAGGCATTTAATGTGTTAAATCAAAGCCTTTTCATCCTTGGTTCGAAAGATATAACCCTAGTTAAAGTTTTTGAAAAGCAGTAAACGTGTAAGGTCAAGTCAGTTGGTCAAAAAGTCGTGGTATCAAATCAAAAGTCTGATGATGAACATCTAGATGTGAATTATTAAAGCTCTAATCCCATTAGTTCAAATGATTAAGCCCAAGTAAGAGTTTTTGAAAAGTAAGGTCAAAGTCCAAGGTCACTAGGTCAAAAGTCTTAGTACCAAAGTAAAGATCTCATGACGCATCTATACATGAATATCAAAGCCCTATTCCTTTGCTTCAAAAGATATAGCCCAGTTTAAAGTTTTTATAAAGTAGGGTCAAAGTCACTAGGTCAAAAGTCTTGGTACCAAAACAAAGTCTCAACATGAGGCAACTATACATGAAATATCAAAGCTCTTTCCCTCTTATTCAAAAGATGCAGCCTATGTTAAAATTTAAAAAGTAGGTCAAAGTCCAAGGTCAAAGTTTTGATCTAAAACAAAGTATCATCATGAGGCATCTATACATGGCATATCAAAGCCCTATTCCCTTTAGTTCAAAGAGTATAGCTCAGGTTAAAGTTTTTGAAAATAGGTCAAAGGTCACTAGGTCAAATTTTGGTACCAAACAAAGGTCTCATCATGAGGCATCTATATATGAAATATTCAAAACCCTATTCCTTTTAGTTCAAAGGTAAGCCCATGTTACAAGTTTTTGAAACGTAGGTCCAAGGTCAAGGTCACTAGGTCAAAATGTTGGTACCAAAACAAAGGTTCATCATGAGGCATCTATACATTAAATACCAAAGCCTATTCCCTTTAGTTCAAGAGTATAGCCCAGATTAAAGTTTTTGAAAAATAAGTCAAGGTCACTAGGTCAAAAAAATTGCACCAAAAGAATGGTCTCATGACCCCAAATAAGTTGCTCATTGTTTAATTTTGACACCGTATCACGTCATAGTGGACATTATACGTATCTTGTAATAAAAAAAAAAAAAAAAAAAATAAGCACTGGAATGGTGAGAAGCTCTGGGCGCGCTGGAATGAATTGTCTTTTTTATAACCAAAACAAAAAAACAAAAAAAAGAAATGAATTCTGGCCGTCAGCGGAAACTGCAATATGTTCTAAGTTCACTATCTTCAAACGAACATGAAATATTATGTGCTTAACTGCTTCTATTTTTGTGTGATAAACACTATGGGCACAAGTCCCCCCTTATTGAAGACTTATTTTTATATTCATATGAAGCAGATTGTACAGAAACTGTTACGGGATAAAAACAATAAACTTGCCGTCCTTCAACCTTACATATAGGTATATAGATGATGTGTTATCAATTAACAATCATAATTTTCACAATTATGTCCATTTGATATATCCGAAGAACTCGATATAAAGGACACCACAGAATCTGACATATCTGCTTCATATTGGATATTTTACTAACTACATATATGATAAGCGTGATGACTTTAACCTTTGCAATCGTCAACTTTCCTTTTCTATGTAGTAATATACCACTATCACCTGCTATTTGGTGTGATATCTCCCAGTTGATTCGATACGCAAGAGCATGCTATGCGTATGTAGACTTTTTAAAGCGAGGCCAACTACTAACAAAAAGTATGTGCTACAGGGTATAACGAATCTCGTTTAAAGTCATCATTTCGCAAATTCTACGGTCGCATAATGACCTTGTTTGCGATTACAAATTATCACTAAAGTGTCAAATTGTTGACTGATTTGTTTCATACCCTTTGTAGACTGTCATTTTCCTACTAGATTTGACTACGGGTAATCCCGTTTACTTATTTCGGCTAAGGGCTCACGGCGGGTGTGACCGCGTCAGCAGAGGATCTTACTCCTCCATGGCACCTGCTCCTACCTTCGCTTTTGTCGGAGTCCGTGTTGCCCTACACTCAATTTTGTATATGTTTTTGGATTATGATACGTTGACACAATGTTAACTTCGCCTTTTTGTATACACATATTTGACACATGTCAAATATGTGTACCCCTCTCTGTTAACATTAAGTTCAAAAATAAGAAATTAACACACTGAATGAATTATGAACTGTTAGGCGCAGTGACCATTTCGTTTTATTAACAAAACAATATACACAATAAACAGTCCTCCGAGAATCACAAAGTTACAAATTACACTACTGGATCTTACAGACTCCCATCTGAATCTGGCTAAATGTCTACAAAATAACAATCAGAATATTACAAACAAAGTCGTAATGGTATACAAATATTCAAATAAACAATTTGAAGATCAAACTTCACTAATTCACTGCTTTCTTTGTACGTTACTGCCCAAACCTCGATAGCCTTATTCACGTCTGATTTCTGTTTAAATAGCCCTCACGAAACCTAATCACTCATAACGTCATACAAAAATTCATACGCAAACCGCACATAAATTAATGTAATTTCTTGAGAACTATAATAAACTCCTTGATTTTAGATTATATCATAGGCATATTAAGTATGGAAACTATCACTGAAGCAACCCCCCGGGAGCCCCCCCCCCCCCTTCTGATTTTTTTTTTACCAGTAGCGATAATTAAAACAAAAAGAAAAGGTGCAATGGTTTTATGACATGTGAATTAAAGTCAGCCAGATTTACCATTTTACTTCGATTATTTTTCAATGCATGTACGATTTTCCAAAAATAAATGTGTCATCAAATAGCAACTTCTGATTTCTCTGCTGTAAAATACAGGGTTTTGAAACCCATCACGCTTTTTTTTTTAAATTCTACTTTTTACGAGGTGACACCTCGTTAAGTCAGCGTCCAGCAAAAAATGGTGCACAGCCGAGTTCCAACGATTTTCATAGATCGCCTTTTGTCCGTCGTCTGTCCGTTAACGTTTCACATTTTCGACTTCTTCTCAACAACCGCTGGACCAAATTCAACCAAACTTGGTGCACATCATCATTGGCTAAAGGGGCCTCAAGTTTGTTCAAATGAAAGACCAGGCCCTCATCAAAGGGGAGATAATCACAAAATGCAAAAATAGGGTGGTGTCATTTAAAAATCTTCTCAAGAACCACTGGGCCAGAAAAGCTGAAATTTATATGAAAACTTCTTAATATAGTGGAAATTCACGTTTTTGCAAATCATGACCCTCGGGGGTACGATGGGGGATCAAAGTTTTACATGTGAATATATAAAGAAAATCTTCTCAAGAACCACTGGGTCAGAAAAGCTGAAATTTATATGAAAGCTTCCTGATATAGTGGAGATTCAAGTTTGTTCAAGTCATGACCCCCGGAGGTACGGTGGGGCCACAATGGGGGATCAAATTTTGACATGTGAATATTTAGGGAATATATTTTAAAAATCCTCTTCTAAAGAACCACTGGGCCAGAAAAGCTGAAATTTATATGAAAGCTTCCTGATATAGTGGAGATTCAAAATTGTTCAAATCATGACGCCCAGGGGTATGGTGGGGCCACAATAGGGGATCAAATTTTTACATTTGAATATATAGGGAATTTTCTTCTGAAGACTGAAACACTATTTACCTTAAAGCTTCCTGATATAGAGTAGAATCAAATTTGATCAGATCATACCTCCTTGGGGTAGGGTGAGGCCACAACAGGGGATCAAAGTTTTGCATAAAATGTTCTTCTCCAGAACCACTGGGTCAGTTTTAAGGAAACTTGAAAATTCTTTTTTAAATCACCACTGCTGAGCCAGGGCCAAGGTCACTCAGGTGAGCGATGTGGGCCAAGGGCCTCTTGGTTTTTTTTTTTGGTTTTTTTTTTGCTTTTTGTTTTGGTGCCATAGCACCGTAGACTAGCGATATACGACAGGGCGTAGCAATCGTTAGATTTGAATGTTTTCATTAATCGATATTATTTATTACTTGTCAATATAAATGACGAGACCCAGCCTTTTAATCTCTTTGAAGTACTTAATTTACAAAAATGAATTATTTCATTAAGTAACCAGACAGTTAAATTAAAGTAAACGAGGTTGGAAAACACCTCGCTCGTAAGATACTAGTATGAAAAATAAAGATCTATTACTAAAGGAATGGTGATTATACCAAATAAATGCCTTCCAATTTAGTATCATAATTTTCCTAAATAATGGTTGTGAAAGTTTTTATATTCGTCTATCCAAACACTTGATTGCCGAGAATTAAGACTTCTATGTCTCATGATTTAAATCATTGGTGAAATTTGCTCATCAAGCATTATTTTTCCAGGAAAGGTTGACAGTGACAAGTATTGTTGTCTCCCTTCCCAATTAAGAGTCGGAAAAGGTTTAGTTGTCCGTATTCGTGAACGTCAGAAATCCACAAGAACACGGGAATGATGCGTCCTCCTCGAATCACTGTTAAGTAGTGATCATTGATAGAACCTGTCGTAGAAATTCACTAGGGCAATTTACTACATCACACGAAGTCCAAATGAGCGAACACTAAATTACATAGGTTTCTGTGGCCAACGCTAGTCGATTTCTGTAGCCTTAAGTTCTAAAAAGACTTTCAAGAAAAGTAGTGAAATTACATTAATGTATGTATGCGTTAGAAAGTGATGATGCGGTGTGTATTGTGATGGTCATTACTATATATTCATATAAGAATGATCCCAAGCACACGCTTTGAATATCTTAATCGTATATGATATATACATGCACCATACGTGGCGACTGTATTGTCATTTTCCGCGTCGGTACTGCTATTGCGCCATACAATTATACAGTTTCCATTACTATTAGGTTTTACTTTCTAAATGTGTTTGTTTTATTAGGGTCCCACCTATAATTGGGAACGCTATAATGATCATCTTGTGCATTCGTTGGAAAATTGAGTTTTCCTTGGGTTTTATTTTATTTTATTTATTTTTTTTTTTGGCAAGGCTGTTTCTGAAATCACTGAAAAGCCCGCTCTTTACAGAATAATCCGGACAGGTTTGTTTCTTAATCTCTCTCCTAGGCCAACAAGTTCAAGTACGTGACTGACCAGAACATACTTTCATTTCCTTCTAAAGATTCTGTCCCAGCTAAAGACTTTGTTTATGACGTGTGTGACTGCTTTGGATAGTTTTTTCAACGGTCTCTGTCCCAAGCATCCCATAACAGAGAGGGAGTGGGCCCTTTCGTCAAATCCTTCAATAATTGGCACATTCTGATAAGCATTCCTGAATGTTGTTTGCAATGTATATCTTAAAGTTTCTGGAAAATTAATTTAAAAGAAATATCGTTTACTAAGTTGCTATTGTTGTCTAATTTGTTACTTGAAATTTTCTTTGTCGCTTTCCTTGCTTATTAAGTTTCCTTTGTAATGTCAATTTCCATCACCAGAATGCAATTTTACGCTGCACAATGATCGAATTATCGTTGAGGAAGCAATCTCCTGTATAGCAACAATTAGGACAGAAAAACAAACGATTATTATTTTTTTATCTTGCAAAATACTGAGAAAATTTATTTAAACGACATATAATATACGGTTTGCACGGAAAGACATGTTTGAGAAATATGATTGAAATTCATCAACCCCCATTTTACATTGGACAGAAACAGGCCTGCACACACAAAAAAATCAGATTACTGTTGTGCATACAGTTCCTGATGTCATGATATATGCATATTGCACGGAACCATAGTTTAAAAGACTTCTGATATGAAAGGAAAAGTTGAATTTGCAACATTTAGGCTACCTTTGTCTTTCCAATCAGGTTGTCTTGTAGTTTTTCAATGTTTCCTTATTAAAGTTACACTGTATCGATTGTTTCGTTTCTAGGGAGATAATTGAATTACATGTGTAATCAGGTGAATTGAAATAATGAGATGGCGTTTATTTATTTCCTGGTTCCCCCAAACTCTTTAGATTTATCTTGTAGAATCAATAAAGTACAAAGAAAAAAGTGTGAATCGGGTAAATGGAACTTCCTATTAACTGAAATAAAAAGCCGGCATTCCGCCAAATCTGTATAACGAAAGCGAAAGTTTAATGGAAAGGAAAGCCTCGTATATTCATGAAAAGGCTAATGGAAATTATTACTAATTACTGGCACTCCTTTCAAACGTATTTTTGAACGGTATTGGCAAACTCTTTCTAAGACTCTTGCAACGTGTAGAGCTGTCACATACATGAACATGAGTCGACTTAGAAAAGTAAATGCAATAGGGTAGCAACAATGAAAATATACAATAGGATAGGTATCCAAACCATTAAGTCTATCGTGATATGTAGCATTTCCTGTAAATGTTGTATATGAATAAAGGGCACATTTTGTGAATGATTAATTGATATTAAAAGGATGCAATAATTGCTAAGCGACAATATAAACGATCAGATCTGTTGAAATTTCAATGGGCACGAATTGTGCTCCTATATTACGAGCCCTGTGTTTGTACTGTTATTAGGCATAATTTTTATACGCATGCATATAAAGCGGACGTATTATGCTATACCACTGTCCGTCCGTCCGTCTCTTTCACCTTTTCTTCGCAACTCCTATTGTTACTTTTAGGGGGATTTGATGAAACTTGGTACAAAGATAGATCAATGTGGAGATGTGCATATTACAAGGGGAATCCTGTTTGATGTTTTTTTTAAAGGAATTAGGGCCCTTAGACTTAGGGTTTTCTATGCAAAATACTTTGTCTTTGCAACTCCTAAACCCTTGGGGGATTTTGATGCAACTTGGTACAAACACATATCACACCGCAAAATACTTTGTTTTCCTCGGAGGGATTTTGATGAAACTTGGTACAAACAAATATCACTATTTGGAGATGTGCATGTTACAAGGGCGATGATGTCCGTGTTTTTTTTAAGGAATTAGGGCCCTTGACTTAGGCTTTTCTATCAAAATACTTTTGTTTCACAACTCCTCCTAAATCCTTGGAACGATTTTAGGGAAACTGTACTAAGTAAAATCATAATATGGGGGTGAGCATATTGCAAGAATAATCTTTCGGAGGAAAACGGGGGGTGTATAGTTTTGGTGGATCATTCTTGGAATGACTCGACCGGTTACCTAGCTGACGCAGGCCGTGTGCGGCTTCTGCGCAAGGCCTAGGTGCATGTAACATTACATATAGATGCATGGATATTGTCGCATTTAAGGTACCGATAAAAGATTTTTTTTTAAATCGTCTTTCAAGATATCCACCATTCAAAATGGCCGCATGCCTTATACGTTTTGGATATTTTTAATGGTCAATCTAATTGTATGTTATATATCTACAAAGTTTCATCAATTTTAGTCAACGCGTTGATTTTTAATATAATTTTTTTTTTCTGATTTATTAGTAATTTTGTCGCTTTCATTTCAAAATGGACCCAAAAGCCGCTATATTGAGTTTTTCGATTGTGTCCACTTTTAATATTTATTGGTGCGATCTAAAGAAGACATGTGTAAAGTTTCATGCTTTTACCACCTTCTGAGCATTTTATTCACAAATTGATCGGACTAAAAGCATACTGATCATTTTAAAGTAAAACCAGACGATGTTTTTTTGGCGAGTCCTCGGTTGTAACCCAAGTATACACAAGACTCAAACTGAAGGATATTTCTATAGAAAGGAAAAGCAGTAAGCCAACGCGTAAAGAAAAAGAATTGACAGTGAAGAAAAAAAAATCCACAGTACAGAATTGAGGACAATATGATAACGCCTACAATTGATGTAATGCTAAGTCTGCAAAACTATTCTAGGTGTAAATAATTACCAAAATTATAAAATTTACAATACAATTTGCGTGGGTTTTGTTTTGAATTTTATTTTTCAAAAAAGAAACACTTCAATATTAACAAAAACAATTCCTTATTCTGAAAACACCAGTTTTCTGTTTAGAATTTAATTGTACAGTGTAATTCACCTGCTGCTGAGTGTCCAATAATTTGATTTACATTGACCAGGGGAGGGGGGGGGGGTCTCAAGTCTATACTGGGGTACATTATGTACGGCTTAGATCTCCAAAACAACCCATTAATATAATCAGTATTTTTGAATCCAACACATTCATATATTTTCGAACCAGTGGGGATCCGGTTAGAATAGGTCCTGAGCATCCTATTACGTGTCGTAAGCGACTGAATGGGGCGGTCATTTGGATGAGACCGGAAAAACCAAGGCCCCGGTTCACAGAGGTGTGACACGATAAAGATCCCTACCTTGCTCAAAGGCCTGGAGTGCCGAGCATTAGGCCTAAATTTGCCAGTCATTCAACCGGCATTTGTGACGACTCCATACTCTGGTGAGGGTAAAAAATAATAATCAATCAATCATATATTTTCGTATATTTCATATATCAAAATTGGTATAAATTTACATTTCAATCACAAATGTATAGTTGGTATCCATGTGCATATTGTAATACCTGGCTTGTAATACCGGTATAATCTTAATTCCTTTGTTTTCAGTG
>CAJDSM010026542.1:0-10671 GCA_903981925.1 Ostrea lurida | reverse complement strand
ATTGATTACTGTTCGTTATCTTTGCCTTTAGACTTATAACTTAGAAATGTAATAGCATAGATAAATTCCTCCTAGTGCGGTTGTGATAAAAAAATGTAAGGAATCATGGTTTATGGGATGTGTTTGTGGATTGCGTGCGCAAGTTAATTTTTACATTTTGACCCCCGTTCAGCGGAGACTGATATTGAAGAAATAAACATAAATAGAAGATTGACCATCTTAGCATAGATTTGAAATATTGTTATTTATCAATTTCCCCATTATACATTTTTAAGCTGAAGCCTTTGTAAATATGACGTGCACGCTGCATTCAGCACGCTCAATTTTGAATACACTCGGTCTGTCATTGCTGCATTCGACTGGCCCCGACTAATATTGCATATGCTTGCGATTTACCAGTAAGTGCCTGAGACAGGATCTCAGTTAAAGAAATAGTATTTAGGGATAAACAAATATATGATTATAGGCATAAATTAAAATATATATTAAAGAAATAGGAATTACAAAAAAAAAACCAAAACCCAGTGATATGATTATAAGCATGGATAAAAAGATCTCAGTAAAATAAATCTCGCATATATGTTTTTGGGACTATGATAACATTAACACCTTGTTACTTCATCAGTTGATTCGGTACGCAAGAGCATGCTATGCGTACGAGGACTTTTTAAAGCGAAGCCAACTAGTAACAGAAAAGTTGATGTTGCAGGGTTATATACAATCTCGTTTAAAGTCATCATTTCGCAATTCTACGGCGCTTTATAATGACCTTTGTTTGCGTTACAAATTATCCTAGTCATATTATAATGGACTGATTTTTTCTACTGTTTCATACATCTTTGTAGCCTAAGATAGCTATATGGTGCAGTGTTTGCCCATCCCCTACTTAGATTTGACTACGGTTAATCCCGAGAGTTTTTAACTTTTATTTCAGAACTTAAATGGCGACACTCCACGAGCGAATTATGTGACGATCAGCAGTGAGAGTGGCGTTACTCCTCCCATTGTGTGCACCCTGGATCCTTTACCTCTCGCTGTTATGATACGATTCGGTCTTAATAGAATCAATGACGTACGTTATCCGTGTTTACCGCGTCACATTCGATTTTGTATTATGCTCTCTCTTTTTGTGATTCTGAATGTGCTGTTTGACACAATGGTTTTAATTCCGCCTTTTTGGTCAATAATTAGAATGTTTTATAGCAGCAAAAAACTAGTAATTATGGTTTAAATGTACATTCAAGTTTGTACATCTCAATAGTTAACTTCGCCTTTTTGTACCATATACATGACGAAATGGCTTCTAACATAAATAAATCATCGGAACAATCATTGAAATATACACAATTAGAAAAAACAAAATTGTTGAATAGATGGCAATAGATATGTGCCAATAACTACTAACGTTAAAATTATAAACTTGCCGTTTTGTTTGTAGTCGTTTATGTGCCGAACAATGGCGAAGTACAACAATATTTCGCATTTTAGTCATATGTTGACTGATTTGTTTCATACCATTTGTTAGACTGTCATTTTCATACTAGAATTGACGACGGGTAACCCCGTTTACTTTGTTTCGACTACAGGCTCACGGCGGGTGTGACCGGTCAGCAGAGGATGCTTACTCCTCCATGGCACCTGATCCTGCCTTCGCTTTCGTCGAAGGTCCGTGTTGCCCTACACTCGATTTTGTATGTGTTTTTTGGACTATGATTACGTTTCATACTTTGTTACTTCGCCATCTTTTATTTATATATCTTTCAGGTATATCGACGTCATGAAAAGATATCCTCGTGGTTGTATTTGATAGGATTTTTCTAAAGATAGTATTGATCGTGATCACATGATCAACCCCGAAGTTGCATCATTTTATATTTTTACAATAGATATACCAGACCAAAAAGGCATTCTGAAAGCTTTGAAAACAATAAATTGTTAAGGTGGATAGGTGTCTGAGAATGTTCGAGAAAATAATTATAAAGTAGTCCACTTGACGTTTTGTTTAGTCCGTATGTTTATTTATTGGAACCTTGAGAAACATCTCATTGGTATGGTGCAAATGTATAATAATCAAACAACGATATCCATGTATTAGTGAGTATTATAATATAAAATGAAACATGAAAAGAAGTCTATGATTAAATATGAAAGATGGACAACACATATGACATCTTGTTAGTTTCTTAGTCTCAGTGCCTTTATCATAAATCTTGATAGATTACATAATGCTTTTCTGTTTCTTATTTAAACAAACGGCCCACATGCCTTAACGGTCACCTGAGTATCATAGCCCACATTCGGTCTCATATTTGCATTTGTAAGTCTCAATATGAAGTATTTTGTTCACATCTCATTATTTTTAAAAAAAATACACATGATTCCTTTTCATATACACAAAAAGATTGTCATTTGAATCTCAACGTGGGTGTTGTTAACCGTTCAAAAGTTGTAAATGAAAACCATATTGCTACTTTAATATCCAATGAGCTTGACCTTTGACCTTTGGACACCAAATTCGATAAAAAAACATGTTCGTCTCACGATTGGTCTATATGTACATGTATGATATAGGGGATGCTTACTTCTCCTAGGCACCTGATCCCACCTCTGATGTGTCCATGGGTCCGTGATTGCCCAACTCTTGTTTTTGTATTCTATTTAGGACTTACGAGATTGATCACTATTCGTTATAATTGCCTTTACATAGTGAAACTAGGTAGAAAGGATATGAAATGGTGAAGTAAACAATGTGTTAAACATAATCATCGTCCCAAAAACATATATACAAAATCGAGTGTAGGACGACATGGACCTCCAATAAAAGCAAAGGCAGGATCAAGTGCCCTGGAGTAGTAAGCATCCTCTGCTGACTGGTCACACCCGCAATGAGCCCGTAGTCAATATTAAGTAAAGTATATCGTACCAAATGAGTTTTGGCAAAATGGCCATTTAATTTTCAAGTGACCAACATACAGTTATTTAACTCAAACCCATTGTTCTTGATCTTTAAATTTTCAAAGATATGTAATTACTTTGAATCCTTTTTCCACTATCCTTGTTTGCAGTGGTATTTTCAAATTGTGTGCAATGTGGTAGTTTCACGTGACACATAATCATTTGTAGTACATCTACTGTATTGCAGAAACTTTTAATTTAGATATCACATTTCTTCTACAAAATCGATTTCGGTTTCCACTTTTGTTCTGAATATCTAATTTGTTTTACAATGCCCTTTCTATATTCAGTAGCAAACAGCATATCATTGTAGTCTGTACTGAGACCATGTGGTCGGTGTAAGTAACAGTTACTGGAGGAATTATCCGTTCTGATCAATGATAACTATAATGTGGTGACCATTGTCAGCGATCAGGATGTGACACATGTTGTCTGTGGTCACACCACGTGGACTAAAAGATTTCTTTGATTGATGGTTCCCATAATAATTGAACTGGCACTAGCCTTCCTTGTCCATCACCTCTACAGTCTCTGCCAAATTTTCACTCACAACAATGTCAAGTTTCTTGTTTACAGTAATACATTCTGGAACATAATTTCAAAATTCGTCTGCATCTCTGTATTGTAATTCTTGTTTGACTGTAGACCAGACTAACGGACTATTTTACTTTGTACTGGGCCTGCATCTCTGTATTGTAATTCTTGTTTGACTGTAGAACCAGAGTAACGGAATATTTTACTTTGTACTGGTATGGAATCATTTGAGGATACGGTAACCAGTAAGTCGTCTGTAGAGGTACAACAAATGGCCGATAGCCTTCAGCCTTGTAGTCTGAGCAGACATCCTGTCTTGCCATTCTTCTATCTGTTGATACTTCTATCTTTCCAGTCAGCGTACACCAGATCTCCCTCCCTGGTCACTGTCAGATCATGTTGAGATTTTCCTGACTTTATAGCGATCTCCCCACCCCCCCACGGTAGTGTCCCGTCAGTGTTGATATACCTGATGATCTTATTGTTACCACTGACGTAGCACTGATCTGTGTTAGAATACAGCATACTTTAAAAGTGTTAGTATAACCAGTATTAAGATATGTGTATATTTCAGGATTTCCGGATTTCCTGATAATTTTTTCCTAGGCACCTGGTCCCACCTCTGGTGTGTCCAGGGGTCTGTGATTGCCCAACTCTTGTTTTTGTATTCTATTTAGGACTTACGAGATTGATCACTGTTCGTTATCTTTGCCTTTACATTGTACACTTGATGTATTTTTATTAATCTTCATATAAATTTTGGAATCTGTTTTCTTGGTTGTGTCCAATCCCCATCATGCTGCAGAATAGAAAATGAAGAAGAATTTGTCGAAACCAGAGGTGAAAAGGAGAAAAGTAGAGGAATCCCGAGTGTCAAAGAAAATAAAGAGACGGAAAATTAAAGATATGGCGATTACATCCTGGTAAAGACATTGTGATAGCTGTGGAACAATTAGTGTGTTTTGTTTACAATCTGATGAACAAAGTATCCATAGTGAATATACAAAGTAATAAAATCATATTCAAATTAAATTGAAAGTCTTCCATGCGTCACATATTTTACTCCAAATCGTTTGCCAATGTATATATAAGCATCGTATCACGTCGGTAAATTCCTTGTTTACCAATGACCTTATCGTACAAGTGAGCTATTTTCAGTTGCTTATCACCACTGCACAGGTGATTAATATACTCAAATCATCTGAAGATCGGGCTTGAGATGTTAATACTGATATAATAAATTTAAAAGTTACCAAGATCAGAATAATGTGCCCTCGTACTTAGCATTTTCCTTAATTTTGATTCAAGAGGTGGGCATTTTTACATTAACTGCCAAATATTATTTAAATGAGGCATACCACTCCTGTCAAAATCTAAATTCTCCAACTAGTTACCTTTAGGAATATGCCTTGATAGAAATAATATCGTTATCTTTCAGCTGTACCAGTCAATATGTATAAATGATTGGCTTTCTTTATTCTAAATGGTAATACGAGTTCGTGGCGATCTCACGGTCACACGGTAATTATCAAGATTATTGTAATTCACATTACATATAAATACAAAGACCTTCATCGCAGCAGCATTGATTTTTAAATGAATGTTTATATAACTTTACTACAGTGAAAATAAAAACCATTTGTGTTGCCTAAATCGTGTCCAAAGGGTTACAACGTAACAGAAAATAAATTCATATATATATTTGATATATACCGAATAATTCGATATAAAGGACACCACAGAATCTGACATATCTGCTTCAAATTTGGATATTTTACTTAACATTGACTCTAATGGCAGACTGACAACTACATTATATGATAAGCGTGATGACTTTAACTTTGCAATCGTCAACTTTCCCTTTCTATGTAGTAATATACCACTATCACCTGCTTATGGTGTGTATATCTCCCAGTTGATTCGATACGCAAGAGCATACTATGCGTATGCGGACTTTTTAAAGCGAGGCCAACTACTAACAAAAAAGTTGATGCTGCAGGGTTATAACGAATCTCGTTTTAAGTCATCATTTCGCAAATTCTACGGTCACTATAACGACCTTGTTTGCGATTACAAATTATCACTAAGTCATATGTTGACTGATTTGTTTCATACCCTTTGTTAGACTGTCATTTTCCTACTAAATTTGACTACGGGTAATCCCGTTTACTTTATTTCGACTAAGGGCTCACGGCGGGTGTGGCCGGTCAGGAGAGAATGCTTACTCCTCCATGGCACCTGGTCCTACTTTCGGATTTGTCTGTGGTCCGTGTTGCCCTACACTCGATTTTGTATATGTTTTTGGATTATGATTACGTTTGATACAATGTTAACTTCGGCTTTTTGTATAACACAGATATGCCTCAAAACCAATATGTACCAAATACGAAAGTAAAGCCGAAGGACACAAGGTCATAAGAATTAAATATTAAATATGTTTTCTCCTCCTAGGCAATGTAAACTGAAAAATAGATCAAAAATATCCGTAAAAACTCAGTAATTCCATGGAATGTTTATTGAGTCCTCATCAAATTCTAAATACTGCTTACTTCCGCAAACTTTACAGTGCATTTATACAAAAAATGCTTCCTGAACTTTCGTTTCTTACGATAGATGTAATTCAATCAGGTCATGGTGGATGCTTGCTCTTCATAAGCTCCTGATTCCAACTCTGATATATACAGGGGTCGGCATTTGCCCATATCTTAATTTTTTATTCTTTCCATTGAGTAAGACTTTTAATCCAGTGAAAACAAAATCGTTCTAAATTTAGGAAGTTTAAGTCATAAATATTAGAAAAGTATTGCACAACAACTTGATACACAATAGTATGTCGTATTGCAGCAACTTTCACTTCAGATATTTAATTTCTTTTAAAGATTCAATAGAGAATTCAACTTTTATTCTGAATATTTAATTTGTTTAACAATACCAGCTTCAGATTCAGTAACAAACATTGTCATTGCTGACTATACTGAGACCATGTGGTCCTTGCAAGTTACACTTTATGTACTTAAGGAAATGTCCGTTCTGATCAATGATATTTATAACGAGATTATCGCGATCAGGATATGACACATGCTGTGTGTGGTCACACCACACGGACTAAATTATTTCTTAAAATAAGATTTCCATTATAACTGAACTTGAACTAGCCTTTTTCGTCTACCACCACTACTTTCTTTGTATCAAAGTCACTCACAACAATGCCAAGATGAATGTTCTCAGTAATAAAGGCTGGATCAGAGAATATGGCTTTGCCTGCTTCACTGTATAGTATTTCTTGTTTGACTGTTGACTCAGAGTACCGCTTTATTTTACTTTGACCATCATCAGATATCATGGTAACCAATAAGTCGCTAGTGGAGGTACTACAGATGGCCCGTGGCCTCCATCCCTGTAGTTTGACCAGACACTCTATCTTGCCATTCTTCTGCTATGTTGATACTTCTATCTTCCCAGTCAGTGTACACTAGATATCCCTCCTTGGTGACGGTCAGATTCATTGCATAAAAGAGTTCTAACATAAATCTGAAATTTTCTCTGTTTCATCTACAATTAATTTTTCGCATGTAGGCATACCAGTGATCATTTCAATTCTGCTGGATTGCTGTCAGTTTTTAAATAGAGGCAGGCTACTTGCTGACAAGTTGTTGATGCAGGGGTTTCAGCAATCACGTTTAAAAGCAGCAATTCGTAAAATCTATGGTCGTTATAACAATTTAGTTTACCAATATGACCTACCATTGAGTCAATTGCTGTCTGATGTGTTCCATACCCATTCTTAAGTCGTTTTTCACACACTGATTTGACTATGGATTGTTCCGTTTACCTGATCAAGACCATGGGCTCACGGCGGATGTGACCGGTCAACAGGGGATGTTTACTCCTCCTAGGCACCTGATCCCACCTCTGGTATGTCCAGGGGTCCGTGTATGCCCAACTCTTGTTTTTGTATTCTATTAAGGACTTACGAGGTTGATCACTGTTCGTTATCTTTGCCTTTACATCGTTTTTATAGTTTCATGACTTTGTGATGATTTCCCCCAGTAGTCTCCCTTCAGTGTTAATGTATCTGATGATGTTATCATTGCCACCCCTTAGATAAAACTTATCTGTCTTAGGAATACAGCATAATCTATATGTGTTGGTATAGCCAGTATTGAGAACTGCTAAAACATCAGACTTTTCTAATAACTTTATATCTTGACAATTGTGTTTGTTGCTCTTTGAAATTGGAGACTGGAGAGTAATTTGTAAGTTGTATCCTGGAGTGTCCTATTTTATGGAGATAGTAATCACTCCAATGAATTGCCTCAGTACCTCTTCTGTTGGTTCTCTGAGGTCTAGTGGAGGAACTGTTAATTCAAATCTATTAGGAACATTTCTAAATTCTTCGTTTCTCAAAGCATAACTGGTAAATTTAGACTAATTGCTGGAAGCAAGGATAGACTCATTTTCATCTATAGTTGATTGTAATGATGGTTGCAACTTCTCGAACTTGAATTTCGATGTTTTAACTAAATCACCATCTTGGTTTTTTTTAATCACTCAGAATCAACTCGGAGATATACACACCATAAGCAGGTGATAGTGGCATATTACTACATAGAAATGAAAGAATGTTTTGGGGACTATGATTACGCCTATCACCTTGTTTATTTCGTCAATGTATACGTAATCATAATCCCAAAGACATCTGACGAATCGTGTGACCTTGTGGAATGTGCTTTGTAGGGAATACATCATTTGGTGTGGGACATTCATATTTTGCATAGAGAGTCCCTATGGCAGTACAATCCATTCCGTTGTATGGTCGTTACCTTGTAGCCTTACACCTTGGATTGTAGACAAATATCAAAACTTGAGCTACATATTCACTTTTGTATAAAAGTTTTGAATGGTGAGAAATAGAAATATACTCGCATTTCATATATGTATTCCTTGTAGCCTGGTCTCTTTGTTCAAGTGTTTCACGGGTACACTTTGTTGTAAAATGATGTTTTGCATTTCTTTCACCAAACACTTCCATTTGGCATGAGGCCATGATTTTTACAATGAAGTCAGTAAATGCCGATATTGCCTGATTGTGTTTTAGTTAGCACAGGGCCATAACCAGGAATTTTCAATGGATGTTGTACAATAAATACTAAGGCAAGGGAGCATAAGGCCACAATTCCGACTCCCAGCTAGTCCAGGGATTTCCATGGGAGGTGTCCAGGGGGCGAATCCCCAGATGCCGAGATATTTTAACATTTCTGTGGACTGTTTTAGGCGCCCAGAGGGGTCAAGGTGGGTGTTCAGGGGCGAAACCCCCAGAAACTGAGATGTTTTTCATTTTAAGATGGGGCTGCACGTGTACCCAAGGCACTCCATCCCTGGTTACGGCCTTGTAGCATTAAAGAAGAACGTTGATATTTCGTACTGGAAAGTGACACAATAAACAAGCCTTTATAAAAAGATATTGCTTTTGATTTTAATATACTTCATTGTATGAATATGCATATGCAATGGTTACAAGTTCTACTTGACAAAACCAATTCTAAAATACAATATATTATGCGCTATGGTGTACAAATCAGGACTGTCATATTACACATCAAAATATAATAATCATTAGAATATGAAATATTATTGAAATATACAATATACATATAGATGTATGTATACCGTTGTGCATAAGTTCATAATTAGACAAAAAAGGAAACTATTTCAACTAATATGTTAATCTGCTTAAAGCCAGTAAGAGTTCATCATAAACTTCTGGACTGCTTTGCAAATATTAAAAAAGCATATACTAGGAAAATATATTCATTACCACAAAAATAAAAGATGTGTACCGATATCGACAACGACAATCTCATTTCACTGAAGCAGTCCAATGATAAAGCATTTTCTCGTCATTTACATACAAAGAAAAACTGATAAGCATTTTTAATTTACATGTCAAAATGCGTGGATCAGGGAACATAGTTAATTTAACTATACTTTTGTATGCATAATATTTAGCTTGTTCACAAAATAGGGGGGGGGGGCTTCTAAACTCTCCTATGACTATTCTGACAACGAACTACCTGGAACTTTCCTAACTGGTGTCAATTAAAACGCTCACATCAATCCAAACAAAGTAGATGTTGTCTGATTCACGTCAATTTTGCCAACAATTTTTTTCAAAACAAATTGTCATTATTATTTTTGACTTTGAGCTTAAATACCAAATACAATTATCTTTCATGTTCAAATCTTCCAACTTTGAACATCTTGGATCTTTATCCTGCCCACAATGTTCAGACGGATAGACAGACGGATATATCCATACCACACATTCTTTGACGGGCGTAAACATGCGTTCACGTGACTTTGCTGATACTGAAGATATACAACGAGGAAACATCTTATGGCTATTGATCAATGATAATCGAGAAAGTACAATATTGTGTTTTAATGAAAGCCAATAGTCTAAATATTCAACGTTCAGCATCGGATTCATGTTCCCTGTCCCGCATTCCTTAATGCTCGTGTAATAGAGATCCTTTTGTTCTTACCGGAATGCTTATATTTGATTTAGATTTCAAGGTAAAAACTGAAATTCAATAATTTGAACAAATCTGATCTTGTGATATGATGAGCAATATCATATACACAAACGGGGACTACAAATCGTTCGTTTAAGATAATGAACAAATGACAAAATGTGTCAATATGAATTGAATAAAAATGGATTTCTATATAGATAAGTATGTCACTAAAGAAAATATGTAGTTCAAATTCATTGTACATATATATAGAAAAACATGCTAGTATGCACATCCACTCCGTTATCTAAATGCATCAATTGCAGCTACATCTATAGAACAAGGCGAGGCTTGTCGACCAAAGCAATAACAGAAAAGAGTGATTTTTAAATAGGATATGTCGAACGTAACAGTATTCGACCTGCTTTTGAAGAGGGTGCGCGTCAAATCTACAAATGTTCCAGTTAAAAATCGTATATGGGGGTAAAGTAATAAGTAATAAAATTTCAAACATACATTCAAAATGGTGCAAAATATCTTTATGTTGGTTTCGGCAATACCGAGCTCCACTGATATATCAGACCAACGAAGTCAAAATGTAAAATTTAAATCGCACAGCATACACATTTCACAGATAATCGAATCTTTATAATTTTCATCACCACCA
>CAJDSM010026538.1:11014-21573 GCA_903981925.1 Ostrea lurida | reverse complement strand
ACATTTTAGAAATCAATTCTCAAGTGCAATCAAGCTGCTTAATTAAAAATGGCCACAGATGAAGGGCATGGACAAAATAAAGGGGACAAGAGTATATATGTTGGTCGCTTCTGTATGCTTCTTTGGAAATAGAATCTATTCAATTTCTTTTTAATTTTAGCGGCCGATTTGGTGCTTTGCATCAAAATTATCTTGTACATGTATATAGTTGCTCTATTTTAATTTTGCATAACATTATGATAGCGTTTTAACAGTTTAGAAATCAATTAAAGCTTCTCTACAATTTGCGTTCAGCACGGGCGGAGTAGAAGAAATAAGCATATGGGACAATCTGGAGAATGTTAATTGGTCGTTTCTGTATGTTTCTATGAAAATAGCTAAAAATATTAAAAAAAAAAAAAAAAAAAAAAAATAGCCCCCGATTTCATGCTTGCATCAAACTTAACTTATTGATGTTATGTACCGGTAATAGCCCTGCGTACATGCCCCATTCATCAAATCTAATCAATGATCCACACCTGTCTTAACTAGATAGTCACCCTAGACAGAATGAGGTACATGTACATACATTGTAACTATATGCTACATGTAGCTGCCCATTATATATCTAAACACATAGAACCCAGGCGATTTTCGGAATTTCTCATGAACTAAAACAAAAAAAAACAAAACAACACACCGATATGACATTCATATCTGTGGTTTATGATATGCTTGGAAAGGACTTCTAAACCCTGTATGCAACAGTATTTATACATTATACACCGGGTATACCCCAACATGCGGGATGTAGGCTATGTTGTGACCAGGGTGTAGGCTACCGAAGCGACGATCCAGGTGGTCGAGATCAGTTTGCACAAAATCTCAATTTATGGATATATTCTGCAGGAAAACATATGCTTAAGGAAGAAAGCAACATTTGAAGAATATATGGAAACAGGTATGTCCTTTGTACACTTTTTAGTGTTATCAAATACCACACCACAATTCTGACGATCGGGGTTAGTTTGATATAATCGAGAGTTTATGATCAAATATTAGAGCAAGACTGTGTTTAATTGTCACTTTTACGTGACAAATATTTACGTGCTATTTGTAAGAAAAAAAGAGAGAGATATAGAGTTATGTCCCTTGTAATGCTGACTGTATTATAATCTAAGTAGAGTTATGTCCTTCTAATGCTGACTTATTATAATCTAGTATAGAGGTTATGTCCCTTGTAAATGCTGACCTGTATTATAATCTAGTTACGAGGTTATGTCCCTTGTAAATGCTGGACTGTATTATAATCTAGTATAGAGTTAATGTCCCTTGTAAGCTGACTGGTATTATAATCTAGTGGTAGAGTTATGTCCCTTGTAATGCTGAACAGTATATAAATCTAGTATAGAAGTTATGTCCCTTGTAATGCTGACTGTATTATAATATAGTATAGAGTTATGTCCCTTGTTAATGCTGAACTGTATTATAATCTTGGTAGAAGTTATGTCCTTGTAATGCCTGACTGTAAATTATAATCTAGTATAACGAGTTTTTATGTCCTTGTAATGCTGACTGTATTATAATCAGTAATAAGAGTTATGTCCATTGTAAATCTGGACTGTATTGTAAATCTAGTATAGAGTTATGTCTATTATTGTAATGCCTGACTGTATTAATAAACTAGTATAGAGTTAGTCCCTTGGTAATGCTGACTGTATTATAAACTAGTAGAGTTACCGTCCCTTGTTAATTGCTGACTGTATTATAATTCTAGTAATAGAGTTATGTCCTTGTAATGCTGACTGTATGTATAATCTAGTTTATAGAGTTATGTCCTTGTAATGCTGACTGTATTATAATCTAAGTATAGAGTTTATGTCCTTTGTATGCTGACTGTATTATAACCTAGTATAGAGTTATGTCCCTTGGTAATGCTGACTGTATTATAATCTAGTATAGAGTTATTCGCCTTGTGATGCTGGACTGTATTAATATCTAGTAAGAAGTTATGTCCCTTGTAATGCTGACTGTATTATAATCTAGTATAGAGTTTATGTCCTTGTAAATGCTGGACTGTATTATAATCTAAGTATAGAGTTATGTACTTGTAATGCTGATGTATTATAAATCTAGTAAGAGTTTATGTCCCTTGTAATGCTGACATGTGTTATAATCTAAGTATAGAGTTATGTATCTTGTAATGCTGACTGTATTAAATCTAGTATAGAAGTATGTCTTGTAATGCTGACTGTAAATTATAATCTAGTAGAGTATGTCCCTTGGTAATGCTGAACTGTATTTAATAATCTAGTATAAGAGTTATGTCCTTTGTAATGCTGACTGTATTATAATCTAGTATAAGAGTTATGTCACTTGTAATGCTGACTGTATTATAATCTAGTATAGAGTTATGTCCCTTGTAAATGCTTGACTGTATTATAATCTAGTAGAGTTATGTCCCTTGTAAAAATGCTGACTGTATTATAAATCTAGTAGAGTGATGTCCCCTTGTTAATGGCTGACTGTATTATAATCTTTTAGTATAGAGTTATGTCCCTTGTAAATGCTGACTGTATTATAATCTAGTATAAGAGTTATGTCCTTGTAATGCTGAACTGTAATCATAATCTAAGTAGAGTTATGTCCCTTGTAATGCTGACTGTATTATAATTCTAGTATAGACGTTATGTCTCTTGTAATGCTGACTGTATTTAATAAATCTAGTATAGAGTTAAATGTTCCCTTGTAAGCTTCTAGTATAGAGTTATGTCCCGCTTGTAATGCTGCTGTTGTTTATAATCTAAGTAGATGTTATGTCCCTTTTGTAATGCTGACTGTATTTATCTAGTATAGAGTTATGTCCCTTGTAATGCTGACTGTATTATAAATCTGTATAGAGTTATATTCCCTTGTAATGCTGACTGTATTATAATCTAGTATAGAGTGATGTCCTTGTAATGCTGACTGTTATTAATAATCTGGTAGAAGTTAATGTCCTTGTAATGCTGACTGTTATTATAATCTAGTATAGAGTTATGTCTCCTTTGTAATGCTGACTGTATTAATAATCTGTAATAGAGTTATGCCCCTTGTTAATGCTGACTGTAATATACATCTAGTATATGAGTTATGTCCCTTGTATGCTGACTGTATTATAATCTAGTAGAATTATGTCCCCTTGTAAATGCTGACTGTATTATAATCTAGTATAGAGTTATATCCCTTTAATTGCTGACCTGTAATTATAATCTAGTATAGAGTGATGTCCCTTGTAATGCTGACTGTATTAATAATCTGGTAGAAGGTTTATGTCCGCTTGTTAAATGCTGACTGTATTATAATCTAGTATAGAGTTATGTCCCTTGTAATGCTGGACTGTATTATTAAATCTAGTATAAGAGTTATGCCCTTGTTAATGATGAACTGTATTATAATCTAGTATAAGAAGTTTATGGTCCCTTGTAAATGCTGACTGTATTATAATCTAGTATATGAAGTTTATGTCCCTTGTAATGCTGACTGTATTATATCTAAGTAGAATTATGTCCCTTGTAATGCGACTGTATTATAATCTAGTATAGAAGTTATGTCCCTTGGTAATGGCTGACTGTATCATAATCTAGTAGAGTTATGTCCCCTTGTAATGCTGACTGTATTATAATCCTAGTATAGAGTTAATGTCTCTTGTAATGCTGACTGTATTAATATCTATAATACGAGTTATGTCCCTTTGTAATGCTTCTAGTATAGAGTTATGTCCCTTGTAAATGCTGACTGTGTTTATAATCTAGTAGAGTTAATGTCCCTTGTAATGCTGACTGTATTATAATTCTAGTAGAAGTTTTATGTCCCTTGTAAATGCTGACTGTATTATAATCTAGTTATAGAGTTATGTCCCCTTGTATGCTGACTGTATTATAATCTAGTATAAGAGTTATGTCCCTTGTAATGCTGACTTATTATAATCTAATAATAGAGTTATGTCCCTTGTAAGCTGACTGTATTATAATCTTGTAGAATTATTCCCTTGTAATGCTGACTGTAATTATAATCTAATGTATAGAGTTATGTCCTTGTAATGCTGACTGTATTATAATCTAATAAGAGTTTCTTTCCCTTGTAATGCTGACTGTATTAAATCTAGTAATAGGAGTTATGTCCCTTGTAATCTGACTGTAAATTATAATCAGTATAGAGTTATGTCCCTTGTAATGCTGACCTGTATTAATAATCTAGTAATGAGTTATGTCCCTTGTAATGCTGACTGTATTATAATCTAGTAATAGAGTTATGTTCCCTTGTAATGCTGACTGTATTATAATCTAGTAAGAGTTATGTCCTTGTAATCTGACTGTATATAATCTAGTAGAGTTATGTCCATGTGTAATTCTGACTGTATTGTAAATCTAGATAAGAGTTAATGTCCCCCTTGTTAATGCTGACTGATTATATCTAGTATAGAGTTTATGTCCCTTGTAATGCTGACTGTATTATAAATCTAGTATAGATTATGTCCCTTGTAATGCTTGAACTGTATTATAATCTGGTAGAGTTATGTTCCCTTTATTGGTAATGCTGACTTGTTATTATAATCTAGTAGAAGTTATGTTCCTTGTAATGCTGACTGTTATTACAATCTAGTATAGAGTCATGTCCCTTGGTAATCTACTGTAATTATAATTCTGGTAGAGTTATGTCCCTTGTAATACTGGACTGTATAATAATCTGGTAGAGTTATGTCCCTTGTAATCTGACTGTATTATAATCTAGTATAGAGTTATGTCGGCTTGTAATGCTGACTGTAAATTGTAATCTAGATAGAGTTATTTCCTTGTAATGCTGACTGTATTGATAAATCTAGTATAGATTTATGTCGCCTTGTAATGTGACTGTATAACAATCTAGTATAGAGTTAATGTCCCTTGTAATGCTGAACTGTATTATAAATCTAGTAATAAGAGTTTATGTCCTTGTAATACTGACTGAATTATAAATCTAAGTAGAGTTATGTCCCTTGTTTATGCTGACGTATTGTAATCTAGTATATGAGTTAATGTCCCTTGGTGATGCCTGACTGTATTATAATCAGTAGAGTTATGTCCTTTAATGCTGACTGTATTATAATCTAGATATAGAGTTTATGTCCCGTTGTAATGCTGACTGTATTATAATCTAGTATAGAAGTTATGTCCGCTTGTAATGCTGACTGTATTATAATTTCTACGTAGAGTTATGTCCCTTGTTAATGCTGACTGTAATTATAATCTATAGAGTTATGTCCCCTTGTAATGCTGACTGTATTATAATCTAGTAGAGTTCTTTCCTTGTATATGCTGACTGTATTATAATCTAGTAAATAGAGTTATGTCCCTTGTTATGCTGACTGTATTATAATCTAGTAATAGAGTTATGTCCCTTGTAATGTCTGACTGTAATTATAATCAATAAGAGTTATGTTCCCTTGTAAGCTGACCTGTATTATAATCTAGTAGAGTTATGTCCCTTGTAATGCTGAAACTGTATTATAATCTAGGTATAGTTTATCCCCTTGTAATGCTGACTGTAATTATAATCTAGTATAGAGTTATGTACCTTGTAATGCTGACTGTATTTTAATCCAATAATAGAGTTATGTCCCTTGTAATGCTGACTGTATTATAATCTAGTAGAGTACTGTCCCTTGTAATGCTGACTGTATTATAATCTAGTATAAGTTATCCCCTTTGTAATGCTGACTGTAATTTATAATCTAGTAATAGAGTTATTCCTTGTAATGCTGACTGTATATAATCTAGGTAATAAGGAGTTATGTCCCTTGTAATGCTGACTGTATTGTAAATCAGTATATGAGTTAATTCCTTGTAATCTGACTGTATTATAATCTAGTATAGGTGATGTCCTTGTAATGCTGACTGTAATTAATAATCTAGTATAGAGTTATTCCTTGTAAATTGCTGACTGTATTATAAAATCTAGTATAGAATTATGTCCCTTGTAATGCTGATGTTTATAATCCTAGTATAGAGTTATGTTCCTTGTAATGCTGACTGTATTATAATCTAGTATATGAATTATGTCCCTTGTAATGCTGACTGTATTATAATCTAGTATAAATTTATGTCCCCTTGTAATGCTTGACTGTTTATTATAATCTAGTGTAGAGTTATGTCCTTGTTAATGCTGACGTATTATAATCTAGTAGAGTACTTTCCCTTGTAATGCTGACTGTATATAATCTAGTATATGAAAGTGTCCCATTGTTAGGAGAATGTTTACATTTATTTACAGAACACCCTAGATTGTTCCAATATGAAAACCATTTATCCCGCGATTGAGTGAATAAAAATACGTCGGCACTAATTAACGCACTATTTTTGAGGTCATTACCTTTCAAAAAGAAGGAAAAGCGCTCATATATTATGAATTTTTTGAAAAATGTGAACACCTTTCAAACTTTGAAAGCTTTTACGCTCTCATAGTTACATTGAGCTCGTTTCCTATAATGAAATCCTATTTTATGACAGCATTCAATGAATTATAACATAGTGGTTCAATTTCAAAATGGCTGAATTAAATAAAACGAGAATGGCTTCATATAAAATTCTAAATTTGCAGTGGTCATAATCCACACTTCCGTGTATTACGGGATTAAATTAATTATTCAGCATGATCATAACATGTATTTCCGTTCGTGCTAAACTTTCATTGAGGGTGAGGAATCAGTGGGGTGACAGAATGTGAGGAGTCAGTAAGGTGGACAGAATGTGGGGAGTCAGTGGGGTGGAAAGAAATGTGAGGAGTCAGTGGGGTGGAAAGAGATGAGACATTACACCATGCTTAATACAATGGCAACCCTTTTAACATCTGTTGCCATGACCCGGATGTTACATCTTAGTTTCGAAGTTCCCACCTTCTACCATTAAACTGCAGACGTGGACTAGGTAGTGAAGCGGTGGTATTTAAAGGTAAAGGTTACGGGACTTTTCGGACGATTTCCTTTCAAAAAAGATCTCGTGATACGGTATTTAGAAGTAAGGGTTAACGGATCTTTTCGGCGAGCCTCCTGTTACAAGAAGGCGTGGCCGCGATAAACAACAACTCATTACGGCAGAACCCTATATGTCGCCAATAAAAAGATTAACATTTGTTGTTTTTCTATAACACTCTGAAAAAAAACGTCTCTGGATAAAACTAATATGACATAATCACTTGCAATGCCCATTCCTTTCTTTGTTATCTTCTAAAAACAGTGGCAAGATAGATGTAATCTTTTTTAATTCATACCTACATGTATTATAAAACACATATGTCCTTTAATCTAAACAAATACAAAATTTTGAAACAAAAATTTTACCATGTATAGGGCGATGTTCATGCGCTACTTAAGAATTTGGTTTCACAGGTCGTGGTTTAAACCCCGGGTAAGTGCGGAAGTGGGTATTCATACGATTTTCTTTTGGCGCATTGTTCGGTGTGTTTATGTGTAGAGGATACACTCGCACAATAATTATTGTGCCCAATTTCCTTATACATGTATACCGTTCTATACATAAGTCACTAGATGTTGTGCGACTCCTGATTAAGGAACTGAATTTTTAATTCTCATTTTAGGAACAACCAAATTTCAGATACCGAATGCAGAAACTCAAACATGAGAAAGAAATGGACGAAGTAATCGAGAAGTGGAAGAATTCGAAAAACATGCTTGACATAGTGACAGACGTGAAGCGAAAAAGTCAAGATAAAGCATATCACCATGACAACGATTCAGAACTGAACAACAATTCCATTACTCGACTTAAATTCGGACATTTTCCAGAACAAAATTTACACAAACCATTGCGCTGTGTGATAAAACAATTATCAAAAGCATTATTGATTTTCCCGATGCTTCTAGAAAGGTCCAAAGGTCCGGACTGACCACCGGTGGCCCAAAAGGACATAGACTGTACACAAAATTCAGTTTTTGATTGTGGATGAAAGAGCCAGAAACATGCAACCAAGTGTCTCGTGATTTAATTGTGTGTAATCGTATCCTCATAACTCATCGACGTCTCATATGAGTGGAAATATTCACGAGTGGGACGTTAAACAACATAAAATCAATTCAACCATGATATCATCGTATCCATTCAAAATATTTCTAAGGAATACTGATTGCAAATGTATATGTATTGAATTTCATCATCTCAGTATATCCAATCAAAATTTCAATTACATGACTATATGTAATCAAACATCCTCCATCATTTCCATTGTTGTGTGATCAATATCGCACCTGATTGTATGTATGCGGTGTCCTCATTATATGATTCTATGTATCAGTATCGCATTATGTAAAGGCATTGAATAACGAATAGTGATCAATCTCGTAGTCCCCAAATAGAATTAACAAAAACAAAAGTTGGGCAAAAAAACGACCACTGGACACACCAGAGGTGGGATCAGGTGCCAAGACACACCAAGAGGCAGGATACGTGCCCAGGAAGGAGCAAGCTTCCCTGCTGACGCGTCACGACGGACCCGCCGTGAGCCCCATTATCGTGATTAGGTAACAAAGCAACCGGAGTCAATCAGTGTATGGAAAACGGCTATAATTGCTAACGAAACACATCAGAAAACAGATTTACCAATGGCAGGTTATACAAGCAAACTAAATTCGTTTTAACGACCATGATCCATTGTATTGTACTTATTGTAAATAGACTTATCTCATGAATTGCATTGGTATGTAAACAAGTATATCATACATATTATTGTATGTAATTCAATTATCCCATTTATGTACACAGTACTCGTAATGTAATCTGTTGTATGTTATCTTCTATCGGTATGAATATATAAAGAACATGAAATTTCAAAATGAATACGTCAGTCCATGCACTTAGCCTGGGCCAATGATTCCTTAAGAGTATTGGCTGCAATGTTTAATGGTGTGAGAACTGTGAGTACAATGTCTTTGTATGGATTTAGGAAATGTTTGGATATTTCATTCGAAGAGATTTTCCCGTAGCATAAAGAAGCTAATGTGCTTCAGTCATTTGTCCCCTACCGCTTTGTAGGATTGCAATTTTCCTTCTGAGTGTCTCTGTCTGTCCCGTTGTTCTGCGTTTAACCAGTTTTTTTGAATCGAGGCCATAAATTTTGCAGCCTTCAACCCGGTAAATGGTGACGTCTCCGCGGATATGACTAAAATATTCTCGAGAGGGTCGTTAAACAATATAAATCAATCTTTGGTCTCGTTAATATGGCATCTTGTGTTCCTTGTCGTAATTTTTAAATTATAGGTTAATAATAACCTTCTTTAAAAGGATTGCACAATAAGTTTTATACAAACTAGTTTAACATTGTGGTCCTGTCTTTAATATATATATACATATAAAACATACATCACACAACATGAAAAATATCACAGATATTCCTATGTACAGATAAGCTAACCAATTATGTTTCAAAATAAGGTGAGAGCAACTAAATTGCAGGAGAGTAAAAATAATTTAAATACAAATTATGGTTAAAACGGAATGCCACACGATGATGGTTTCAAACATGCTCAAAGTGCATGTAAAAACTAATTAAAATTATTAAGTGAAATTGTTTAAAGCTGTTGTTTATTTTTTTTTTTTTCAATAGGGTTGACAATATTAAAGGGGGAGTTAAGTGTTCTGAAGATCTTATGTACGTGTCCAGTTTTTTTCCACTTTTTTCAGGTGCCTTGCATTACAACTTTCGAGTAATGGATGGTATATGTCACATAAAACGATCACTAAACATAAAAATAAAACCATGCATTATTTCCGCACTTACATGTAAAAAGTAATTCGGTAGCTTACACCCCGTGCACACATGTAGCATACACCCAGTACACACACATTGGTTTTTTTGTTCGTAAATATTTACAACAGGAATGGTTTTATACTATGTAAGAATAGGTATAACCTATTGTGGATATTTCTGCCACACTTTGTCAGATCAATTATTCGATTGTCAGATCTTTTATGTTCGAATCTTGTCCAGATATTTATGTCAAATTGTCAGAGATCTTTATGATTCGACTTGTCAGAAAATAATGCACATGATTTAGGAACTCGGTATCTTGTTATTAATGCGTGTTTAATGCCACAACTGCCATTACTTGTCAATCATAATATCTGACAAGTCGACAATAATTTTCTGACGACAGTCAACATAATTATCTGGACAAGTCAACATAATTTTCCGACAAGTTAACATAATCTACTGACAAGTCGGCATTGTTATCTGACAAGTAGGCATAATTATTATGATGTCGGACTGTGTCAGAAACATGATTGTCGACTTGTCAGATAATGATGTCGACTTTGTCGATGATTATGTTGACTTTCAGTATATGTTGTCAACTGGGTGGCACAAACCGGGCTATGAACACTTTGTTTCAATCATGAATTCCTTGTAAACACGTGGAGATATCTGACAAGTCGACAAAAAGATCTGACAAGAGTCTGAATAATATCTGATCAAGTCGACATAAAGATCTTAACAAGTCGACATAAGTTATGCTGACAAGTGGTTGGCAGAATATGCCACCATATAACTCT
>CAJDSM010026537.1:3293-25576 GCA_903981925.1 Ostrea lurida | reverse complement strand
ACCAAATAATCCAGTTGTTATATTCCGCTCCATATCGATCGCTCATAAGTCCGAGAGATCCGGAGACGGAGGGCTTTAATTATTCGAGTTAGGTTAAGTAAGGACATTTTGCTTGACTTCGCAAACAACGAAAAATGATCATTATCATTGATATGCTTGACTTCCGTTCTGTTAAAATGATTCTCAGTCAAGTGCAGCTTTGACTAAAACTCATTCGCTCATGGATGTGTATTTCAGTTTTAAAAATAACCAGTTGAAAAGTATTTTTAGATATTTTTTAAAGCCAAAGAAAAAGATTGGAAGAGAAAACTCATTTTAACATTTTATGGAAAATATTTATTTCAGAAAAAGCTAAGCCCGTCGGACTTTTGTCTTTGAAAAACGGCAAGTCCGAGGTACAATTTTGCACGTCCCGGGCATCGGGCTTAAGGAATTTTCAACCCCCTGGGGGAGGGGGGGGGGGATATAGGTTTCATCCTGTTTCCATCTGTCTGTCTGAAACATGTTGTCCAAAACTCCTCCTAAACGACTTGTATGATTTTAATGAAACTTAGTGGAGTGTTAGTCTGTTAGATTACATATTGGAGATGTGCATATTGTCAGGAATTTATTATTTTTTTCACCAACACATATGCCTCAATGCATTGTCCGCAACTCCTTCTGGGTCTTTCGGATGCAACTTTAAAAACGGATGTCACTGCAGGTGTTGTTACATTAAAAAATGAACCCTCGCTGCCGCAGCCCCAAGTACTTAAGCATACGTGTACATTTGTGGTACTCTACCTAGAGCTGGCAACATTACGAGTAAAAAATTCTTGATGGATGTAAAACTAACCAAGTTTGATGACCAGTTTCAAAAGTTATATCAGTATCCTGAAACTGCCATTGAGTCTAGTTTCACTTCCAAGTTCCAGTCATGTAACTACTATAAGATGTGATTTTCTAACAAAGTAGATTTGATGTATTCAAAACTGTCTTGCCACAAAAATGTAATTTTAGGCTACTAATCTCGTTTTCAGACAGCACTTTCACTATGGTATGTACATCGCAAAGAAACGAATGGCTTTTTCTGACCCAACTCCAGATGGGAAAAGTTTTGCGACCAAATATGTAGGAACAAGCTCATTCCTGGTGTATAAATTTGGCTAGGATGGATATTTTTTTTCTCGGAGAGGACACATGTTGGAACTGATGGATCTTTACTGTATTATTGAGAGGGCATATGTACATGATTGTCAGAATGAAATTTTGTGATGGATGCATGTGCTAGTCAGTTATTTTAAATTTTAAGTATTTTGATTTTTTTTTCATTATATATTTGATGTAATTTAGGTTTCTGTAACTATGAATAGTTTCTTTCTCCACATAAACTGAATTTGTAGTGGAGTTGGAATGAGGTTAATATATGCATTGACAAAATGAAAACCAAGTCATATCTATAATTTATCTAATACTCATGCATTTAGATTACTGTTAGGCAACATGTATTTGTGGACACTCATTAACAACCCCCCCCCCAAAAAAAAGAAAAAAGGTGCATACATTAAAATAATGTTTGTTTTATTTAGTTTGGGATTTCTGTGGGTTTTTTTTTTATTATTATTATTATTACAAACAATACTTATACTCTGTGATATTTGAAATAGGTGTGTGAGCTACTTCCTATATATAACAATGTACATTTCTCATCTGTCACCCATTTGCAGGATATTTATAATTGTTTTATTGACAAAAGTTTGATTGTAGTGAGTGTCCTTCAGAAAACTTTCCAGATTGTGCTAATAATGAATAGTTTGTACTATACCTAAATAAGCAAATAGCTTATACTACATGTACATACACCATGGAATTTTACAAAATCCTCTCATAATAAACACACAATGGGAAAAGATGGAAGTACATGCAATATTAAGGGCTATATGGAAGTACATAGATTGTATGGAAATGTAATTAAAGTATGTAGATGCAAACGGTGTGTTTGAAAGCAATAAAAACCGTATCTGTTCAATTTTAGTGATTTTGTGTTGTAAAGCATACAAATGACAAAAGTGTTATGTTTGAGGAACACAAGTGATATCTGCATTTGATCCAATCCAGACATCACAGGTTTTGATTATGCAAATACGATCTGAGGTAATTTGTTGCAAAGAAAATCACTAGTAGTTCAAAAGAAAATAACTAAGTAGTCGTATAGAAACCCCTGTGGTATTCAGGGAGTTGTCTCGAAGTTTCCACTGAACAGATCTTCTAGGGTATTAATGCCGTACCGCTGCGGGGCCCGCGTCTTATTGACGTCCTTTCCGGACAGTTTGGATTCTATGAGGTACTCTTTGTTCAGTTTGCCCTGACACCACGTGATCACTTCGTCTAAATAAGGTGTGGAGACTCCCGCTAGTTCGGCGATCCCTTTCATAGGAACAATGCCCTCTGGGACATCCTCTGCCATGTAGCGGTAGGTGAAATCCGGGACATATTTCCCGGGCTCCACTTCCTTCATTGGGTGAACCAAACCATCGTAGGCTTTGTTGGTTCTCATGGCCATCATCAGATTGCTTTTATCAGTGATTTGATCGCTGTAGTAATTTTTATACCAATCAAATACGTGGATAACGTCGGACATATCCAGACCCTTTATCTTCTTTTCTATTGCTTTAGACGTCGCTACGCATTCATCACTTATCCCTGACAATAGCTCCGCCTGTCTCTCATCGATTCCTTGATAAAACAATGGTTTCTCCGACAGTGGACTCCCGTCCCATGCTGCCCATCTACCGTACATTATCGGCGGGTGCACTATAGACTTCGCCATCAAAGTTACAGCGATGTAGTTTTGTACGCGTCGAACTTTCGGCTTTTCTCCAAGAATGTATTGGTTCGTTTCTACGATAGGTCTTGTCAGATTGCATTGTTTACCTTTCAAGATGGAAGCGCCAAGTGTATCTTTGCAGCCTAAAATCTCTACATTTTTGCCGAATTCAGTAAGTCTGCATGCCCAAGGAAGAGATTCAAATGTAACAATTGTACATGCTTTGCCCTTGTCGCCTAGATAGTGCATGCATTCAAATTCAAATCCAGCCTGACCCGGCAGCCCAACTATGACCGTGTTGTTGCCAATGTATGGGGCCATTGCTTCGAAATATTGCGCATGAGCAAAGGCGGGAACAACGATGAAAATGTAGTCGGCTCCGGGAACCGCTTGTTTGGGGTCTTTGGTCACAATGGATGGTTTGCTTTCAATCTTTTTCGTACTCCCGTCGTCATTATGCACAGTGATGACCATATTGGAACCCATTTTTGCTGACCACCGCTCAGCCTCGTCAGAATACAGCGTTAGAACGCGGCTCTCTACGTCGGGTCTTGTGGCTGCCAGTCCCGCCAAACAGTGGGCGCCATTTCCACCGCCACAGGTTAACACGACTAGTTTCCCGGACATTCCTATAAAATGATAAACAAGAAAAAAGATTATATTTTGCAATTTCGTTAATGCAGTTTCTTCAGATTTCACAAGTTTTTTTTTTTTTTTTTTTTTTTGGATAAAAGGCAACTCCTATTTTGGGAGTTTTTGTGCTCTGTATCCTGTTGAGGAAACTGGGACAAAGTCAGCTTTGTAGGATACTTCCGATATCAGAGGCGTAGGACTGATTTTTGAAGTGGGGGAGAGGGGGGGGGGGCAAACTAAAAAAAAATCACGGAAAGTGTGGGGGGGGGGGGGGGGCAAACTTCAATTTTGTGACAAGCCAAAAAAAAAAAGGCCTTTGAACACTGAAAGGGGGGGGGGGACAACTCTATAATTTACTGAAAAGTGTGGGGGGGGGGGGCACACTTGTAATTATGTGGACAGCAAAAAAAAAAAAAAAAGGCCTTTGAACACTGAAAAGTGGGGGGGGGGGAACACTCCTAAATAATGTGTTTTATGCAGAAAAAAAAATTATTGGAGAAAAAGTGGGGGGTGGGGGGGCAAAACATACTTTTTGCCCCCCCCTTGTCCTACGCCCCTGGATATAATGTACAAAGTCGCGTCACAGTGATTTATGTAATGCTCTTTTCCGCAGCCTCAATTTTCGTATGAATTGTTAGATGGCAAAATACAGATTTAAACGTACGTGCGTGGTTACAGAATGCCCGAGGTCACAGCTCTTGCACAGTACGTTGGTCTCCAACGTTCACGCCACACAAGGTGAATAATTCAAAATTACACTGGACAGATTCGTCTATAATGTACATCTGGGTTTTACGTTTAGAGCGACCAATCTAGATTTATCGATCGGTGCACTGTCAGCGTCCAAGGTCAAATGGTGAGGATGTGTATTCCCTAACAAAACGCACAAGTGCCAAATCCTTAGTACACAAAGTTCTCCCCAAAGGTAATTAATTTCGCCCCGTATTATTTCAATGGTTAGCAAAGGGAAAAAAAACTAACACCGGATTGAAAGAGCATATTTATTCCGCTTGTATTATATAAATGAATATATATATTTTTACAGGTCGAGTTTTATTTTGAATAAAAAAAGGAAAGAATCTTTTCGTTGATGTTCATTAGGCAACAAGTGAGTTTTGAAGATACCGATATAGGTCGTCTATACATGTTTACCTCGGGATGACCACTTGCGGACAAATAAGACTATCTAGCGAAGGTGATGAATGGCATGTCAGTAAATAGATGGATTTAAGTATTGCTCTTTTACCGCAGCCTCAACAGAATATAATGCGATTGCCATTTCAATGACAACCGACACCTTGGATACGGCTTATAACGTACATGCGGATACATTTTGCCCAAGGTCGCCGCTCTTCGGCAAGTATGATCGTTTGAACAACACTCGTCTAGGCCAGGCCTATATCGTTAATTCACCGTTTATAACTTATCGATCGGTGCATTGTCAGCCTCCAAGGTCAAATGGTGAGGATGTGTATTCCCCCCACAAAATGCATAACAGTGCCAAACCCTCAAAGCACCCCCACATTCATTCGCGCCGTGTTTGATAAGGTAAACGTACTGGTTAGCCGGAAAAAACACCGGGTGTACGCGTACATTAAATAAGCATACCGATATACTGTCTATGCAATTAATTGAGTATTGAAAATAAGACGATGGGAAATACTGTAAATCAACAGGAAGACTAAATACTAGTTCTGAAAATTCCGATTGGTATCCCAACCAGCACTGCCAATCCAAAAATTTTTTGAAGATTTGTGACGCCGACAGCACAACACAACGTGATGCGACATATAACTGTCGAAGTGTGTTTATATACACATGTATTTAGAGTTATCGCTCTTGGCACTTGAGAAATCTTTAAATAAGGGAATGTATCAAAATAGATTGTTTTGAGAACGTTGCTATTGATTTCACAGTTGAAGATGGGATTTGTTATGGCAAGGAATCGACCCTGTTGGGATTGGTTAGTCATTCTGAATATGTCATAAAATTATAATTACGTTTTGACAAAGGTAACACGCGAAATATCACTTTTGTAAGCTTTCTCCAGTCTTCCAATCAATTCCTCTATTAGGGCTTGTGCGATAATTACCGGTATCCGATATATTGCGATTCGTTTCTAAAGAAATATCCGTATCGCGATACGTTTTCTCCTCATACGGTAATACGGAGAAGATGCTTGGGCTCGAAATTAGTTTAGATTCGAGAATTTCCTTCACATCAAATGTTACGTTTCATATGGCTGAAGCATTTCGTGATTTTCAAAACATTAAGATATAAGTTTGTTCTACTTAACAGGGCTAACGGAAGTTAAGCAGCTCAAGTCTATATGTGTTCTAGATCTATATACATTTTTAATTTTTATTGTATGCCTGCATGGAAATCTTCTTCAAATCAATGAAATAAGAAAAAAAGATAGTTGATATCTTACTGGAAAATATTGCAATATGCAAATACATTTGAATATATCGCAATATATTCGCGATAAACGAAAATTTCAAACGCCGAATACGCAGCCCTATCCTCTAATATCGCCAAGCGTCGCAGCCTGCGGTTTGAGGTCTCCTCAGGGACATATCCTTGATATGCTGTGAGGTTTTTCGCCGTTTTGCGTGCAGTTTCAATTAAAAATCAATGCCCGTAGACCTCAGTACAAACCTAAAAACGCATTAACGATATTAATTTTAGACAAATGCAACCGCCAACTTAAAAATCCTACAAATTTTTAAGGGTAGCCTACTGTTGTCATTTATGGGTCATATCTGCAGTAAATTACAACCTTCATCTCAGACATACCCCTACCATAGTGATTTCCTAAACCACATCTCGATTCTTTGCGATTTACTTCCGATATATCACTCGAGATTTTGGCCAATCATTGAACGCCTGTAAGCATTTATATTGTTGTACGTGCGCAGCGAACTGATTACACATCCGGGGGTTTGGTACTCTCATTCCATTAACACAGTAATTAAAATCACCTGATAAAGTCAGTTACATTAAGTAATATCATCCTATGTATAAAATATGTTCACCTCAGTAATTATTCTCAGATTTGAGAGATGTATGGCCCATTTGTGTAAAATATCAAACTTGATTACTATACCGGTATTTTATAATGATCAGGCTCATAGATCTTTTTAGGTGCCCACTCATCTGGGAAAATTTTCTCAAAACAGTACGATATGATTTAATTATGAAAGATATGATGACATAATAGTAATATACATGTCAAAAAGGAGGAAAATATGAAATTTGAATACAAAAAATATGATTTTCAAAAGTTTCTCGCAGTAAATACGAGCAAAGTCCCTGGCGGATTCGAACTCGAACCTGCGGTTTACCAATCCGGTCTTTACCTACTGAGCTATAAGTTAAATGATCAAATTGATCGAGACAAGCATTTCATAAACTATTTTTAAAAATCGCCATCTCTTGTGACGTTGTGTTAAAAAAGAGTAACACAGCTTTAGTGTAGTGGGCTACCTTAAGAGGAGATTTGATTTTAGAAAAGCAATGAAATTTAGAAGAATACAACCAAACAATATGTAGAATTTATTAATGTAACGTAACCAAACAATAAATATGTAAATTATATTTAAAGGAAGCGTTGATATTGTAGGCCTATCATACATGGTGAATGAAAATAGTTGATTTTTATTAACGATCTGCAATATATCAACGATCTATACATATTACGTTTTAATCAATAAATAAAAATACAAGTAAGATTGATATACTAATATGCTATCTGTCGTGATCGAACTAAACTGGTATTGTTGTGAAACGGAACTGGTACTGATATCTATTAAAAAGCCCATGTTTACTAACTACATGATATGAATTGATCTGCTTTTTTAAACGTCAAATAGCTGCTGTAGAGTTTTAAACCCAAATCTTTGCGGAGCTCTGGTCTTTGGCAGATCTTTTCCTGACAATTCTGACCCTACAAGGTACTCCTGGTTGAGTTTGGCCTGAGCCCAGGTGATGATTTCGTCCATCACGGGTGTGGCCACTCCAGCCAACTGACCAATCCCTTTCATAACGACAAGTCCGAACGGAATGTCTTCAGCTGTGTACCTGTAGCTAAAGTCAGGTACAAACAGGCCGCCGTCCACCTGCTTCATGGGGTGGAGCAAACCGTCGTACGCTTTGTTCGTTTGCATGGTTGTCATCAGATTGGTCTTGTCAGTAATCTGGTCAGCATAGTAAGTGAGGAACCAATCTAATATGTGAATAACTTCCGACATGTCCATTCCAGGAATTTGCTTTTCAATTGCTTTTCCAATGGCTATACATTCGTTACTCACGCTGGACAGCAAACTGGCCTGTTTTTCGTCTACCCCTTGGTAAAACAGTGGCTTCTCTTTCAAAGGAGCAGCTTCATTAAATGTTGACCATTTTCCATACATCAGCGGTGGGTGTATGATTGACTTGGCCATCAGATTTACAGCAATGTAGTTTTGAATTTCTCTCAAAACTGGCTTGGGACCTAAAACTTTCTGAACGCTCTCAAATGGAGATCGCTTCATTTTCGATAGGCTGCCCTGAAGTTTTGAAGCACCAAGTGTTTCTTTGAAGCCCAAAATTTGGACAAGACGACCAAATTCCAGAATTCTGCATGCCCACGGAAGGGATTCCGCGGACATTATGGTGCAATATTTAGCCTTTTCTCCAAGCATGTGCAAGCACTGAAATTCAAATCCTGCCTGGCCTGGAAGACCAACGATTAAGGTATTGTCTCCAACGAAAGGTGAAATCTCTCTAAAATACTGTTCATGCGCAAAAGCAGGAACAATCAAAAATATGATGTCAGCACCTGTGACCGCTTCTTTTGGGTCCTTTGTAATCAAAGTAGGTTTGGATTTTATTTCTTCGGACCCTCCGTCATTTTTCACTATTGTAACTGTCAGATCGTTCGATTGGAGTATTTTGGTCCATCGTTCTGCTTCATCGGCAAATAAGGTAAGAACACGTGTTTCATTATCGGGATTACTTGACGATAGTCCCGCCAAACAGTGCGCACCGTTTCCTCCACCGCAGATCAAAACTTTGGTCTTGTCCTCAGTTCCCATAGTTGGTGGATCGTGTTTTGTATGTCGCACCTAAAGAGTAAAATTATGTTTAAACATATGTAACCAAATAAAACAAGTAAAGGTTGGGGCAACATATTCAGATGAGAAAATTGAATAAATTCATTGTTTTTTGTGTATACATTCTTCGTCAATTTCAAGATGTGGCGAAGACCCCTTTATCGTGTATTTCTGTAATTTTAGGATGCATATTCTTCAGTAGTATCATATTAAGGAATTTGGTATCTTTTAAGTACATGTATGTATTCGTCAAATGATGGTCCTCAGGGCCCTGATGGACCCACAATACGAGAGTGATGCGGGGGGGGGGTGGGGTATCTGTCTCGTTAAGAACCTACCAAGGAACAACAGGACTGCCATTATATCTAGTGTATATTCAAGGTGGGTTTTTTTTTAAAAATCATTGCACCTTGGTTCATGTGGTCACAGAAAGTTAGACATAAAAATAGGTATCTTTGCCTTTGTTAGCTCACCAAACAGCAATTTTCTAATGAATGCTTTGCATTTGTGAAAAATGCGCTAATAAAAAAAAATCATATACAATGTACAAAGTCGAATGTAGGGCAACACGGAACTCCGACTAAAGCGAAGGCAGGATCAGGTGCCATGGAGGAGTAAGCATCCTCTGCCGACTGGTCACACCCACCGTGAGCCCTTAGTCAAAATAAAGTAAACGGAATTACCCTTCGTTAAATCTAGTACGAAAATGACAGTCTAGCAAAGGGTATGAAACAAATCAGTCAACATATGACTTAGTGATAATTTGTAATCGCAAACAAGGTCATTATAGCGTCCGTAGAATTTGCGAAATGATTATTTTAAACGAGATTCGTTATAACCCTGTTGTACATGTACTTGTATATGCTCCAAATGTTATGACTAAGGTTAACAGTAAAGGCAGACAAAGAAAATAAATTGTTGCTAATCTTTGATCTCCACACCACCAAACTTCGAATCAAGTACCCGAAAGGTCTTATGAATAAGACGAATATTATCAGTTGGTCAAAAATGTTTCCATGTATGTGTGTAATTTATAAAAAATATGATGGAAAGTACCCACTTTCTTCTATTTTCTTTATATTTGCCATTACTTGTTTAAAAAAAAAAAAAAAAAAAAAAAAAAACAAAAAACACTACCAAAAAAAAAAAAAATTTTTTTTGAAAATGCCCCAGATCTATAATCAATCTATTGACTACATGTAGTATAATAAAACAATACAGCAAAAGTACAAAGTATGGTATATAGTAAGCTATCCAAACATGAAGCTGTCCAAATTTACTTATGAGGATGCTCCCCTTAAAAAAAACCTTACAAAATAACCAGGCACTTTCAGATCAAAATTTATACTATAAAATATACTGGTACTGATCGCAATTATATAAATCCGAGTTAAAGTCGGCAAGGAATTAATAGAAATCTAGTGAATAGAACAATATTAATCAATACCAGAATCACATTTGAAAATGGTCATATTGATAAATCTTTTGAAATTTCAAGAACACAAAAAAATGACCTACCTTGCAGACACACTGTAGGTACGTGTAAGAAGCCCGTGGAGATTATAACACAATCTGCAGAGTATGCAATGCCTTGTTGGTGTTTTGGCCGAGGGACGGTGGTTTCTGCCGCTTACAATTAATTGTCTTGGCGGAATCTACAGAATCGCGCGTTAGTGAAGGTCGTGTCCTCTCAAGGATATGTACAGTGTAATCAATATAGCACGGCATACATGCTGAAAGTGCCATCTCTAGGGCTCAGAGGAAGGTACATGTATCTTGGAAGAAAATTTAGACGTTTTATGATTTATGATCATATTAGACTTAATTTGAGATAGCATCTGAAGCTATCAATATGTACACTAAAGCGTCGTCACTCTTTGTTTACCCCCCCCCCCTTTTTTTTTTGTGTGAAACAATTGCTATACCAGATCATTACAACCGTTATGAGCTTTAAAAACAGATCCTCCTATCTGACAGAAAAGGTGACGACGGTAGTAGTGACAATGCTAATCCAATATCAACAGTATCTGATATTCGCGCTATAACTAGTTTAATCATTTCTGATATTCACAATCAACTACTCAGTACAAGAATAAGATAGTGATTTCATTTATTAGTACTTGCAGCTGAAGAACGGATCGTTTCAAGTTTTTGTATGAAAGAAGTTCGGTTTTTTAGTTCCCTTTGAGAATATTTCATTTATATTTCCTGTGACAGACGACCTTGGTTCTAAGGTATCATTAGAAAGACTCGACTTGGCGAAAGAACAAGAGCTCCCCATTACATCGACACAGGTCTGTCACAACCTGGAATCGAACCCAGGCCTGTCACACGGAGTCAGTACTCTATCAACTGATTTCAATCGAAAACACAAGACATCAAAGAAGAGATTTGTTTTAATTCTCTATCTGTGAAACTGAACTGAAAATACATATTTTGATTAATGTTATGTTTCTACAATTTGTACTAGAAACTACTTATCTATGCGAGTTGTTAAGCTACATAATTTCGGTGTATCACATTTTAACAGATGGCGCCATTTTGAATCATATGACAAAGTAAAGGCGGCGTGACTCCATCAGTTGAAGATAGACGTGATTCCGATTACATACAGTCTGTTGCGTCCATAGTCACACCCGTAATTCAATGTATAACTTAAACATAAAAACTGATCAGTGGCGGATTTAAGAGGGGGGGGGGGACACCCAGAGCGCCCCCCCCCCCTCTAAAATTTACCAAGTAGTAATTAATTATAATCTTACATTTTTCACTGGTAGCGAAGTTCATATACATGTAAATTATCACACGGCGCGCCACCACCCCCTCCTCTTAATTTTGTAAGCATTATATCTCTGAATTATTGTTGCTGTTCTGGAAAAGGTATATTCCATTCAAGAAATTTCTCGGTGGACGTATAAACAATAAAATCAAAATTTGCGTCATTTATTGATTGAAAATGACAGAAATATAGTGAAAATGACTACTTCGGAGACAAATTTCAAGCTCTACAAAATCTCTAAAACTTCTGGAGCTTCCGGGGCTTCCCCTCTGGACCCCACCAGGGCCTCGAAATTTTAGACGGCAGTCACATTGAGCGTTTCCACCAATGACAGAGCGGACAGTTCTAGTCGATGGCAGAAGCAAGCGCTTCTATTATGACGTAACATAACGGACAAGAAACTTTGTTTTGCCTTGGACTAGAATGTCGCTCTGTCGATTGGTGGACTCGCGTCACGTGACTGCCGTCTAAATTTCTTTAGACGGCGAGTAGCAAAATATAGACGGCAACATGGCGGACGTTACGTCTTTTTAGTATTGAAACTACTTTTTTCGTCATACTGTGCTGTCTACATTTGGTCCTCGACAAAACAAAAACACTTATTAGTTGTTACTTGACTGTCTACAGAAATATGTCGGGTTGTTCAAGTCCATAGAAGGCTCGGCTTCGCCTCGCCTTCTATGGAATGTGAACAACCCGACATATTCTGTAGACAGTCCAAGTAACAAACCTAAATATTAGTAGACGGCGAGTAGCAAAAATATAGACCGCAACATGGCGGACGTTACGTTTTTTTAAAGTATTTAAAACTAACTCTTTTTTCATACTGTGCTTGTCCTATATTTGCGTCCTCACAAAACAAAACCTACTTATTAGGTTGTTGCTGACTGTCTACAAAAATGTGTGGGTTGTTCAAGTCCATAGAAAGCTCGGCTTCGCCTCGCCTTCTATGGAGTCGAACAATCCGCCATATTTCTGGTAGACAGTCAGTTAACACAACCCTAATAAGCTAATCACATGTATACGTGTTCAACCTTCCGAACCGTTGCTTCCCGCAACTACGCTAAATAAACGTGCAACGTGGCGTAAATACGTAATACCACTACTAGTAAAAATTACAAATAACTTGGAAAGACTACATAATTTTTTTTTTTTACATATATTCGGGGACTTGTATACAAGTTAACCCACAGAACTAGCCCAGCAAATTATAATTTGCAGACTCATCGCCCGATTTTGCATAAGGGTAGACACCCCCAATGTAGCGTTGTAACCGGTGTTTATATTTACAAACAAATTATTAATTTTGATTGATTGATCGTCCCACTCGAGAATATTTCCACTCATATGGAGACGTCACCATTGCCGGTGAAGAGCTGCACATTTAGACTTATGCTCTACACTCAGGACCTTTGAGCAGGGAGGGATCTTTTTTTGTGCCACGGGGCCTCGGTCTTTCCGGTCTCATCCGAAGGACCGCCCCATTTAGTCGCCTCTTACGACACGCAAGGGGATGCTGGGGACCTATTCTAACCCAGACCCCATTGGTAAATGGGCCAGGTATATTGAGACCGAAAGGACAAGTCAAGTGACCCCATTGACTTTGACCTTGAACATAAAATGGCATAATTTTAGAAAGAGAATAGATAGAGACATGGGATCTGACTCCAATGACCTTGACCTTTGAAAAGAAAATTGGCATCACTTTAAAATTTAGAACCAGGTCTGATAGAGACATGGGGCCTTCAGAAATTATGAAAGGAGGCTGGGATCTACAAATTGGTTTCAAGGTTAAATTACTCCAGTGACCTTGAATATAAAAACTTGTATAGTATTAGAAAGAGAATTGATGAAGACATGGGATCTTCAGAAATGATAAAGGGATTTTGTAAACTACTAACTAGGATCCCCACTTTGACCTTGATCATAGAAAGTTGTCAGTACGAAATTTTAGATGTGATAGAAGAATGTGACCTACAAAGTAGCATATATCATGTGACCTTGGTTATAATTAGAACTGTGACTGATTGACAAATGGGATCTGATTTTGATGAAGTATTATTCAGTTATCTGATAACACTTCAGGGCTTACGGCGGTTGTAACTTGTTGACAGGGGATGCTAACTCCTCCTAGGTACCTGATCCCACCTCTGGAATATCAAGGAGTTCGTGTTTGTCGAATTTTAATTTTGTATTAAGAGAATTGTGAGATTGTTCACTGTTCGTTATCATCATTTCATTATTGGACATGTATTTCTACCGTGAAACCCCCTTCCTCAACTTCAGCAGAAAAAAATCAGTTTGCAGTTTTGTATTGAAGAGTTTCGTAAAAAAAAACCAAAAAACAAAAAAAAAAAACCCATCAACTTACAAGTTCTACATCACCAAATGATTTTCAAAAGATAATATAATGATAAAACAGACACGTTTCAGAGATTGGCAGACATGGTGGATATCCAAAATGTGTTTCCAAAACTATATATCCAGCCCATCTGTGAATTTGTATTACGGAAAGGATTTATTTGATTGATCACTTTTCGTTATCTTCACCATTAATTTTGACGTGTAAAGCGCGGACAATTATCAAGCGAGAGTCCGAAGCCCTTACTATTCCTGCAAACGTGTACATATCCCCAACATTCTTCCGTGAATGTTGGATCGGCAACTGTTCTCTTAATTCAAAACAAAACACTATTGGTTCTTTAAAAAATCACTGTATTGGTTACAAAAAAATACTGTAGTTTACAAAAAAATTACTGCACTGGTTACAAAAATAAAATCATTCTCTTCGTTACAAAAAAATCACTAATGTTTACCCCAAAAAAATCACAATCGGTGACCAAAACAAATCACTATTCGTAACCAAAAAAACCCCACCCCACTACATTTCTTTCAAAAACATTACTATTGGTTACAAAAAAATCACTATTGGTTACAAAATATCACTATTGGTTACAAACAAAAAATCATTGTCTTCATTACAAAAAATAACTACAATACATGTACTTGCAAAAAATCTTTGTAATGCTTACTAAAAAAAATCATAGTCATGGTTACAATACAATCTCCGTATTATATTGGTTACAAAATAGTACTGCATTTATTATTACAAAAAAAGTCACTGTATTGGTTACGATTCCCACATCTTCATCAGTCGCAAGGCTCTCTCTAGTTGGTATTAGAACTGTCATTCTTTATCTTCCAAGAAAGCAGATTGATACATCCTTTTATCTCTTTTTGTCAATAACACATTCTCCTATGATTCCATACAAATTTTTATCATTTTTTACGTAACTTTCTAAGCTATTAGAAGCTCCGTCATTCTAGCAACCCCCTTTTTATTAAATATATAAAAGTTCAGGTTTAATTTAGAAGCCAAAAGCACGTATTTTTATGTGGTTTAGTTCTTTTCCACCTATATATGATTTATAGCTCTGCTGCAAACGAAAAATGATATATGTTTTTCATCTCATTACAACAAATTCTCTCTGCCTTTAAAACACACGACTTTCACGTACTGTGCCCTTGATCAACGATGCAATCTTTGTTAACAGAGCTGGAATACATGTAGCAGTACTTGCTAAAACTGCCACGACAGAGAGTCCCATTTCCATAGCCATCTGTCAAAAACAACAGAAATATGAAGGTTTTAAAATTCAGCGGCACTTGAATGCTAATTAACATACTATAATTGTATATACGAATCAAATCAGTATACGTGATTTATAAGGTTGATATTTTCTCACGGAGTACAGAGTTTCCTCTTTACCAAGACACGAGCTGCCTGTTCCAGGACACCTAGCCAGGTTTCAAAATTCTCTAGATAACTCGGGGTCTCCTCCTCGATATATCAATAACATAAATCGATATAATTAAAACATAAGGCTGTCAAGAATGGTCCAAGGTGTTTCAGAGGTTGATCTAAAATGGATGAAAGAGGTATACATTCTTACACTGTCATTGGAAAATGTTACGTGCCAAAAAAATATCATGTTAGGTCGTACCCGGCCCCTTTTGTGTTTGACTCGCCAAAAGTAGAACTCGATGTTTAGCCATGAGGGCCAACATCACGATCACCAACATAATAATAAGATAATGTATCTTTGTCAACTTCGCCATGATGTTGAAACTGAACGGTTTTGTTTCCTATCACTAAGCCGCGTGTTTATGACATCATACATGTAGTAGAACATCGTAATGCTGATTGTTATATCATTTAATTTTATTTTAAGTGATTACCTAGCGCTGATTCTCATTGGCTAAAACACCTTTTAAGGATTGAGGTGATTTTTCGATCACGTACCTGAACAACAATTCAAGTCTAATGGACATTATTTTGTTGTTGTAATATAAAAATTAAATGATAAGAAATAAATCTTATATTTTTTCGGGTGAGTGCAGGTTATCACCGAGATTTTAGACGGTAAATATTTTCACGATGTTCTACTATGATGTCATAGTACACGGCTTAATCAAAATCCTTCCAGTGGGGATCCGGGTTAGAATAGGTACTCAGTACCCCATAAGAGGCGACTAAATGGGGCGGTCCTTCGGATGAGACCACAAAAACCGAGGCCCCGTGTCAAAGCAGATGCGCACGATAAAGATCCCTCGATCCTGCTCAAAGGCTGTAATAAGCGCCGAGCATGTGCCTAGAATTTGCAGCCCTTCACCGACTATGGTGACGTCTCCAGATGAGTGAAAAATTATCAAGCATTATATACAATCAATCAATCATAATCAAAGTCCATATTCATTTATCATAAATCACCTATCACCTATCCCTTGGTCGAGACGATCCGTTGGGGCACCACTGTTGATCTTGGCAACCAGTTCTCTCCATCCCTTTCTGTTCTCTGTCCTCCTCAAGTTGTCGCTCAGTGTCTTTCCGGTCTACTCTGTGATGTTGTCCTCCATCTCTTTCTCTGCCTGCCTCTCCTTCTCCTCCTTGTACAGTTCCTTGTAGGATTGTCTTGGCAAGTCCTGTGGATCTTGTGACATGCCCATACCACTTCAGTTTCCGTCTCTTCACAGTGGTCAAAAGATCTTTGTGAGGCCCCACTGCGTTTGTGACTCTGTTCCGTACCTCAGCATTTGTGATGTGGTTTTTTGTAGGAGATGCCTAGGAGCCTGCGGTAGCATCTCATTTCAGTTGCCTGTATTCTTCTCTCAAATCTGCTGTCAGTGTCCATGACTCACAGGCGTACAGGAATATGGAGATGACCAGTGATCGCATCAGTCTGATCTTTGATCTGAGCGTGATATTTCTGTCATTCCAAACAGGCCTCAGTTTTGTCAGGGCGGCTGTTGTTTGCGCGATCCTGGAGAAAATTTCAGGCTTGATCCTTCATCTGATACGACTGACCCAGGTACTTGAAGCTCTTGACAGTTCAAGTTTCTCGCCACTGACTTTGATGTCTGTGTTGATGCCGTCGGTGTTGTTGGTCATCAGCTTGGTTTCTCGGCACTGATCTCCATGCCGTACGCTGCTGAGGTTGTGTCAATCGTTCTACAAGTTTGGTGAGCTCTTGGGGAAGAACAAGAAGATCATAAATAATATTTTAGTAATAAAATGTTCCTACATGTTTGCCAATACAACCCGCCAAAGCGTTATATGCTGTATGACGTGTTTCAAATACCAATTGTTAGGCCTTTCTGTATATACTGATTTTCACTACTATTATTCCGTTATCTGATAACGCTTCAAGGCTTACAGCGGGTGTGACCAGTTGACAGGTAATGCTTACTCCTAGGTACTTGATCCCACCGCTGGGATATCAAGGAGTCCATGTTTTATTATAGTGCATGTATTTCTACTGTGAAACCCTCCTTCAACGTTCACAAAAAAAATCAGTTTGTAGTTTTGTATCTAAATGTCTCGGGGGGGGGGGGGGACATCAACATACAAGTTTTACATGACCAAATGATTTTCAAAGATAATTTAATGATAAAACAAACACACACACCACACACACACGTTTCAGTGATTCACAGATTTCGAGATCCATCGGCGGCAAACACGGACCCCTGGACATACCAGAGGTGGGATCAGATGCCTAGGAGGAGTAAGCATCCCCTGTTGACCGGTCACACTCGCCGTGAACCCATAGTCTTGATCAGGTAAACGAAATGTATTCCCAAAAGTATTTATCAAGTCCATCTGTGAATTTGTATTACGCAAAGGATTGACTAGATTGATCACTGTTCGTTATCTTCACCATTAATAAATTCTAGAGAATTTTGACGTGGAAAACGCGAACATTATCAAACGAGAGTCTGAAGCCCTTACTAATCCTGCAAACGTGTTTATATCGCCAACATTCTCCCGTGAAATGTTAGATCGGCAGCTGTTCTCTTAATTCAAGACAAAACACTATTGGTTCTTAAAAAAAATCACTGTTTTGGTTACCAAAAAAAATCATTGTAATGCTTCCCTCTAAAATCACTATTAGTGACAAAAACAAATCATTGTATTGCAGGTTACAAAAAGACCCACTGTAAATGCTGGTTACAAAAAATCACTATTGGGTACAAAATATCACTGTATTGTTTACAAGCAAAAAACCATTGTCTTTATTACAAAAAAAAAATCACTGTAATGTTTACCAAATAAATATTAAATAAAATCATTGTCGTGGTTAAAATTGCTTACAAAAAATTACTGCATTATCAATGTATTGGTTACAAAATATTGCTGCATTGACTGTATTGGTTACGACCCCACGTTTTCATGGCAAGGTTCTCTCTGGTTGGTATTACTGTCATTCTTTATTTTCCATGAAAGCAGATTGATACATCTTTTTGTCAATGGTTGATACATCTTTTTGTCAATAACATATGCTCCTACGATTCCATTCAAATTTTTATCATTTTTTTTTACGTATTACGTTATTAGAAACTCTGTCACTCTAACATTGCAACCCTTTTTCATCAATAAATAACAGTTCAGGTTTACTTTAGAAACCAAAAGCACGTATAATTTTTTTAAATGTGGTTTCTTTTCCACCAAACATTTACTGAATTTTGAGTGTTGGAAGGGGGAGAGGGGCTAACCATTTATGTATCGAGCACCTATTAATTAAAGATCTGAAATTTCTTCTCAATAATCCTGCATTTCAAAAATAATGTGTGATAGTTCACGCTATTTGCTTGACCGTCATGGTTTGGGGGTTGTACAGCAGAATTTCTTCATGACCTTTTTTTGTTGCAACAGCATAACAAGTTTTCTTTGTCAGTGCGCATTTTGGAAACTAGAGGATATATTTATTTTTGTCGGGTGCGCCCCCCCCCCTTAAATCCGCCACTGTATATCCTCAAAAATACAGACATTTTTGGGCTTCCCTATAGATAAATGTGTAGTTAGGATTTCTTTCCACAAGTTGCATTGAATACAATTGATTTAACAATTCCTTGTCCTTACCTTATGTACTTTTAGCGCATCATAAACTCATGCCTATACATGTATTTTAGCTGGTAACATGACTCAAAGCAGGTGATGATTCCATTTTATGTGACCATGCGATTGCCTTGCCTCGCAGCTCTGAGAATTTGAATTTTTTCCTCTTATCTCTTTGACAGGGCATTACTACACAGTCAGCAAAATCACCATGATAATATTCGATCGTAACTTTTCGGCTATTTCCGTAACCACAAAATATGATAGTGGGTCTGGAAGACGAGTGTCGCCATTTTGTTTGATAAGACGATGGATTTCATTGGATTATGAAATCGCGCATGAAACCAATCACAATTAAGATATCCAACCCCAAAATTTTCAAAATAGGGTATTTATAAAAGACAGTTCACTATTATAGTATTAATTAAAGTGATGGATCACAAACCTTCACGTGCGAAAGTTAGTTTATCTTTATTTCATCATTCAGTACTTCATTTTGATTATCGTCTTCAGTTTGATGACAGTGACAACTGTCGTTTCCCTTCATTTCTGATTTCACATAGACAGACATACTGCTTAAAAAGGCCTTGGTGTATGTGAATGCTATGAAATGTATTGGCATATGCCATTGCACTCTGTTATCAAACAAGAACATGCGATGTCAGATAGCAGCCGTATGGTTGTCGTTTCATTCAGCGCTAGTATTTATCATGAATGGCTACTCATTGCGGGTGTCATATTGTTAGAGATAGCCATACAGAGCAGAACATCATGTCAATTTTGTGAGTTAATGATTTTGAGATAATGTTCTTTTGAGGATTTGTGAATTTTCATCAATACCTATATTGATTTATACCATAATTCTAGTGAATCTATACAGTCAATTTATGAATTTTTCAGTGGACCCTCATTGTTTATGCAAATTATACTTAGTTTGTGAAAAAGATCGTGTATTGTCTAGTTACGAATTTCCTTCTTTCCTCATTATAGGCAATGTGAGAAGGTATTATCATAAGGCATTGTTGTTTGTTGGATATTCACAGGTAAATACCAGTCTGTTCATTGTTGATAAACTTTATATCCTGTGTAGCTTTCAAATTTTAAATATCGCATACAGATATTAAATGAAGCGGAGACTTTAAATAGTATTGGTGGGGCTTCCTTAACAAGAAGATTTTACCTGTCACCTCCCACTCAGATGGATTTGAATATGCACATCTGCACTACGTAACAGGTCACATATACTGTTTACGTACTTCACTGTTTGTGTATATATAAGGACATTCCACCAAAGCGGTCCGACTGCGGTGCCCTGTCGAATTTTACACGGGGAGATGTTACATGGAAACTATGAGGATGGAACGAGTTCATTTGAACACAACTATACTTCCCAACACTAATTATTCCGTGTTAAACGATACCAGTGTCCTTAATTTAACAAACAAAACAGGGATCTGTGGAGGAAGTAAGGACTATGATGCGGAGGGAGCTCTTAAATTCACAGTAGCTGTGGTAGTGGTGTATGGTGTGGCGGTTATGGGTGTATTCGTGATGGGATATTTTGGAAGGAAGAGACGTAATAATAACGAATTGGACCAACAAGCCAATAACTTTCTCAGGAACTTGGAGCAAGTGCGATATAAGCTTGAAAAAGATAAACAAATTGGCCACGTGAAAAGTTTTCTTCGATCTCACAGCCATAGAATGAGTGCTGAAGGTGAAACAGATCGGGGACAAATAATGACAACTTCACTTATTTCAGAAAACGAAAGAACTGGTGTGTCCTCCCAAAATTCAAATTCTTCTAAAGTTTCTCGAAATTTATCAGAAGGACTATCGCCTCTTCATGAAGGACCGGAAGAGGAGGACGATAATGTGTTCATGACAGAGGAAGAGAGACAGCGATACGGTGTGGACATGTACATGAATGTCAGAGAATCGGATATCTGTTAGTTGTCAGTGACCAACACTAGTGTTTCAAATCAACGCAAACTAGATATAATGGTGGCAGAGTTACATGGAAGCTATCCCATTGTCAGAGCCATTCCTTGGCGCGCTGAAAGAGAACTTCAGTGACAAAAAGTATTAATTAGAGAAAACTAATGAGTGGCTTAATTTGACGTTATTGTCAATAATGAGTTGTGACACAGCCGCTAGGTGTTCTGTAGTGTCTCGTGCACGAGGTCTGTACAGCATAAGGAAAGTATAGCCAAATCACCTGCTACTTATTGTACGTTTTTTTTATTAATTTATTGTTTAAAGTAAAACAACGATATTTCTATTGTTTTGTTCTGTATGTGCCCCTTTACCTAACTATTTGCGAACTTCCTTAACTGCCATTAGTCGCTTTTCATTAAGTCTTCGTGAAGTTGATTTCTACATAAAATGTATTTTAGCCAAAGGTTAAGCTTTTTAATGGAATGTGAATTTGAAAGACTAACATTAACAAAAGAATACATTTTAGTGCATTGTAAATTTATTCAAGTTAAAGCCTGGAAGCAAATAATAATTTAAACTTCAGATGTGATTTAAAGTGTCTGTACCTTTTGTATAAGTGTGGCGGTCTCTACATCTAATGTTTGTACTTGTAAAAACTAAGTTTGTACAACTGCCAAATATTAGGGATTTAAGACTGTCGTTTTCTGTTATTATGTATGATTCATTGAGTGACAGCTTTACTGGAAATAGAATATTTAAAATGTACGTACGAGAAAGACGGTAATCATTAGGAAATATTCAACATGACAAGAATTCGAAGGAGAAATAACATGCTTTTTTACAGCTATACTGTTGTAACGCAAAATGCATGTATTTTATACAGTCCAATTACATTGTAAGGACTTTGTAAAGAACAATCTAACCAGGACTATGTATGTTACGGGACTCTGTAAGGTATAGTTCAAACAGGACTATGTATGTTACGGGACTATGTAAGGTATAGTACAAACAGAACTATGTAAGGTATAGTTCAAACAGTGCTATGCAAGGTATAGTTCAAACAGGACTATAATGCGTGTAAATTTGAAATAAAGACAAATTTCTAAGAAATATCTAAAATGCATGAGTCGTGTAGAAACCAATATACTTCTATTCTTCAAAAATCGCGTCCTCCTTCCTCATTAATAACTAGAACATGTTAACCAGAGACAAAACGTGCGTATACAGGTGTAGGAAATATTTTCCAGTTTATAGATATCTTTCAGATAAATTTACATATCTAATTGTACAGCGCTTTAACCGGTTCAAAAAATGAATACAAAGTGAAGCAATACAATCCCACACCAAGGCGTTCCCTTGTTCCACTGGTTCTGTATAGCTGCTATATGTAGTTACATAACAACATGTGGCTACATTACTCATATAATGCAATAAATATGCATGTAGCGACAATACTCATATTGCAAAACATCTACATGAATCTATTTTACACATAATACGATAGGACATTACACATACCGGTAAGGCAGTACATAAAGCTTCAATACACATAACACAGTTCATATAGCTGCAATACAAAAACATAGTAAGACAAGTAGCTAGATAACACATATAGCTACATTACACGTGACGCAATAA
>CAJDSM010026536.1:28782-40760 GCA_903981925.1 Ostrea lurida | reverse complement strand
CTCCAAAGGTGAAATAAAAAAAGTTGGAGTTCTTCATGACAAATCGTCGTAGCATTTTGTGATCATATGCTATTTCTACGGTACTTTTGACAGAGACGCAGACGGATGTAAAGAAGCCTCTGAATACATATTGTAGAACTAGGGTGTAACGATAGTCGATAGTATCGATAATTATCGATAGCAATGGGCACGATAGTAAATAGTATTTGAACTATATAGATAAATATCGGCGAGTCAGTGCAACTATCTCCCGGGAACTATCACCTTGAACGATGGTTCTTCAACCGATGTCTGATATTCGTTCTTTGACAAAAACCTTTCAAACTTCGAACGAAAAGATAACTTTTTTACGTTTCTCAAGATAGGGAGACTACTTGAAGAATTTAGAGTGTTAGTAAAATGGGTCCTAAACCGGGCCGTGCCGGTATTCTTCTTACATTCACAAGTGTGTTTTAATTTGTAACCACCACAATACTTTTTGCGCTGGTTTATTTTCAGATTTAAAGATATTATTTAAACGCTGAACGTAACCTTCGCTAAAAATTTAATGTAAAGTGGTCAATATTTTGAAGACAAAAAAGAAACCCGGCTCGGGTTTTGTTCTCATTTTACCAACTGTATGTTGTGTGTTCAAGGTACATAATGGCAGCTGTTAAAGAAAAGGCAGAAAGAATATATTAGAACTACCGTGATAGTATCGCAATAGTAAGAATGTCTATCGATAGTCTATCGTGATAGTTGTTTCAACTATCGATAACTTTAGCGATAGTAAATTTTGAATCTTCGATCATCCCTATGTAGAACCCATTCATTTGAATTCTTCATTATATGCCGATAGTGGTCATTCACGCTCTGTTCCAACTTGGGACCCCAATACTAGTGAGCAAAGAGTGGCGAGGACCAGACAATATATCATTTAATTTTCATTTGTACCAACAATTCTGATTCGTTGAAAAACATTGATCAAGTTGTACTGGTCAATAAGTTTATAAGATCATATCCGAAAAATCCGCGATTTTCATTCTTCAGACGCGGCAAGGGAGTTTAAACTCGCGAACTTCGGTAACCAGTCGAACGCCCTAACAATATAAACTGCCGTGACGGGTATTATTAGGACGCCCTAACCAATAAACTGCCGTGACGGGTATTATAGGACGGCCTAACCAATAACTGGCCGTGAACGGGTATTATAGGACGCCTAAGCCTAACCAATAAACTGCCGTGACGGGTATTACAACCACATATACTCGACACTTAGAGACGATAAGAGAAACATGTTATATTACATTTTATTTATTTTAGTACAGTACATGAAATTCATTTTCCCACCCCACGTTCCAAGTTACGTAAATTCTACTAAACGAAACATGATGGTGCTTGACTCTGAGATAAAAAAAAATATGTAGGTCTATACCAACTATCTATATTACAACCATTCAAATAAATAGAAACTAAAGCTGAAAAATTGATTGGGGCAGAGATACTGTTAATGCATCGATAGTTGTACTTCCATTTCACAACAAAGTTTCAAACAATGCACTTAAATACATCGCTGTCCTCATAAGGTCGGATTATATTACGAAACATGCAAAAGCATGTGATTCAAGGGCTACAATCTCCAATGTAGCTATGTGTTCTTCTCGTCCTGGACTGTTTTAATCCCACTCTCCCACTAACGAAGTGTTCTCTATCACGTGATTTCAGATAATAAAAATACAATAATTGTACAAGTATACATACTGGTGAATCTTGGACGGTGGTTCTAGTCATACAAAAGTATGTCACAATAATCGATTCAAATTTTTAAAAACAAATTTAGTGATAAAACCCGTACAGAAACGCGGTCAAAACAAGACCGAAAGCAGCATTCACGTTCAGGATTGTCCGCCATTTTGGGTTTTCTTTTAGATACACACGCGTCATTTCCGGTCCTATATGAGGATCGTCTTGACTATGACTCTGGGTGGGCATTCCACAAATTTGATCCACCCACCGTCTCCACGTTGGTCGATTATCGCTTGTATCGTCCATCACTTCGATTGCCTCACCTGAAATATAAAAGTTCTTTTTTTTTAATCACAGAATCAAACCCAATTGATAACTTCAATTTTGATTCTTAAATTAATTTAAATTTGGATATTTCTTGCCCATCGAAGAAACATATATAACATATTATATTATACACGTCTCTGTCCACCATATCAAACTTTGAAGAATGTATTGTCACAGTAATCTAGGTCACCTAACCGTTTGTCAATACAGCCGTGCTCTGCGACAAACGTCTAGGAGCATTCTACGATAAAAATCTACAATCCAAAACGAGGCTTATCCGAATTCTGATAAAGCAGCTGATTTGTTAATTTAAATAACGGTGGCATCGGCAGTCGAGACAAACGTTTTATTCGATTTGAAAATTGAGTTTACGCCGAAACCTTTAGAGAAGTTACGGAAGTTGGCAAATTGGGTCAGCTGATTTATCAACAGCTGTGGAAAATCGCCATTCTACCGAAATTGATGTTTGAAAAGTCATGCAGATCACCATATCGCCACTAATTTATTTAAATAAATGAAGAATCAAGTTAAGAACTTACGGAAATATAACGTGTTTGTTTAGGATATGGTCACAAATGACGGTTTGTTGTAATCCGAATGTTTGTTTTCTTTGGTGTCACCATTTAAAATAGAGTTACTGTTCTTTAATAGCGCCTCCTCGTGGTATATTATTTTCAAATAGAATGCTCCAAGGCGTTTGAGTGGGGAGTCAAACGGCTTGCATGCCCTAGGCTATTATCACAGTATAATAATTATGGAATAACGGTGCGAGTTTTGTTTCTGGTTTTTGTTTGGGTTTTTTTTTTGGGGGGGGGGGGGATGTTATTGTTGATTTTCATCTTTCATTATCTCATGTCTTTTTCATTTGTTACTAATATGCTACAGCCACGGTACGTATTGATATCCGCTTGTTCGTCTATTTTTGTTAGTGTGTGACATTTTAACAAAATATCAGCATTTCTTGTATGGTAAGCGTACCATTCCCGACGCCAAGAATAAAATGTTGATTTTTCCCAATTTTCGGACTTAATATACCCAATTCACTTGCCAAAAATTAGACCACTAACATCGTAATTGACTTAGTCTGAAATATTGCACGAGTTAACTAAAATGTTCACTTCCGGTACTAAATCGAAAGTACAGTTCATAACAGCGCGCGTTGTAGGGCTACACCGATTCTAGAACGAGCTTATAACGATTATTGATGTCTCATTTTTTCCCTTTTAGTTGAAATTATTTGCCGATACATTGGTAAAAAAAATCCCAATATGTTTGATTTGGACGCTAATTTCCCCAATTGAAGGGTTATACCGGTACCAGTACGAGTGGGTAGAAAAGGGGGGAAACCGCTCAAATTTAATGAAAAACTCTTCAGGTCACGGATTTAAAAAAACAAGTGAGAGAATTACCTTTCGATTATATGGCATGATATTGTAAGTTATAAACGTCGAATTAGGTACAAATGTAGGTGAAGAAATCTATAGAAATCAAACGTCAAGTTCACAACGGCATTTACTATTTCAGGATAGAGCAGGATCCTGGTAATGTTTGTAAATCTTCTAGTTACAATAATATGTACCTTCACAGTTCCCCTCCCCATTTCGCACATCGTCACTTTCTTTCTTTTCCTCAGACTTCGGCATTTCTACATCATTTCCAGAGTCTTCGTGCTTTATTCTTGTGAACCACGTGACACCTTTCAGCTAAAATGATAATGATATCAAATATTGCGGTCCAAATAACATTTGATGTCCAATTCATCCAAATCGCTATAATTGATCAGTTTGAAAAACCAATGTTGGTGGTTATTCTGACCTGTTCCTCTGTCCGTGGCGTGGTCAGAAGACTGATGACTACAATAGCAGTAGATGTAATGACGATCATCAGCGCACCAAAATATGTGTAGTGGACATTCAGTAATATCCCTGGTCGCGTCTCTGGTTCTCCGCAGTCGGGCGCGGGATACGCTAAATCTATACCCATTCTGATGATGCCGCATGTGTGGCCAATCGCTATTCCCCAGAATGCACCCTGAAGAAGTTATTGTATGTAAAGGCAGATACGAACAGTGATCAATCTCGCAAGTCCTAATATAATACAAAAACAAGAGTTGGGCAATCACGGACCCCTGGACACACAGAGGTGGGATCAGGTGCTAGGAGGAGTTAAGCATCCCCTGTTGACCGGGACACCCGCCATGAGCCCATATAGTCTTGATCAGTAAACGGAACAGTCCGTAGTCAAATCAGTGTGTGAAAAACGGCTTAACAATGGTTATGAAACACATCAGACAGCATTTGACTCAATGATAGGTCATATTGGTAAACTAAATTGTTATTAACGACCATAGAATTTACGAAATGCTGCTCTTTAACTGACTGTTGAAACCCCTGCAACAAACAACTTGTCTGTAAGTAGCTTGCCTCGATTCAAAAACTGATTATACGCAGAACAAGCTCTTGCGTATCGAATAAGTTGAGAGACATACACACCATATGCAGGTGATGATGGAAATTGCTACACAAATATGGAAGTTGACGATGGAGAAGCTGAAATCGTCCCGTTTGTCATAAAGTTGAGTAGTTAGTTTGCCGTTAATGTCAATGTTCAATAAAATATCCAAGTACGAAGCAGACATGGACGACTCTTGTGGTGTCCTTTATTTCTAGTTCGTTGGGATATATTGAATCGACATATGAATGGAAATCATTGTTATTGATAGATAATACATCGTCAATATATCGAAATGTTAAATAAAGGCCACCGCTAGAGATTGTTCTTTTCGTGTAGAAGCTTTTTGAATGAATCTGCCTCATAAGAATATAAAAATAGGTCAGCTAATAGAGGAGCACAATTAGTGCCCATTGGAATTCCAACAGGACTGTTGGAAGACCTGATTGCCGAAAACTACAAAGATATTGTCAATGAGGAACTCCAGCATTGCTTTAATATCAACTTCAGAGTATTTGTGTGTAGAACGGAGTGGAGTTTAACAAAATAATTTTTTGAATGGCTAATCACTAGATAAGAATATTCCTTTTTCCATTTTTGTTAAAGAAGCAACTGTTTATAATGTTACCAAAGCCTTGCCTTTAATTTATTCTGCGGATGTAGTGTAAAGTGTATACGTTTAAGACTTAAAACAAAGGTCTATGGTTCATGTCTTACTTCATTAATTGTATATGTCAACTGATTACAGTCTGTAGCCTTATTGCTCCTTTCTAAGAAAAAAGTTGGCCATTCTTTCATTAGCTAAACAGGATGAATGTCCGAGAGCCATTGCTAAGGTGTTGGAGGTGGTGGCGTCGGCATCACAATATATGGATAAAATTTTAACCTTGGCTATTCCTTTAAAAGCAAGGATAAGACATCGATATGTTTCACTTTCGATCTTTCATGACAAATATTTTCTTTTGGTGCCAAGACATTTGATCTAGTGACCGTGATCAAATTGACCTAGTCACCTTGACCGAGGAGTTTGATCTGCATTTTACCAACTTTGACCTTAGTAATATCTTTTTGGAGCAAGGGGTATAATGCGTTGATATTTCATATATAGATGCCTTATGATCAGACCTTGCATAAGGTACCAAGATTTCTGACCTAGCGGCCTTGACCTCAAACTTTAACTTACTTTTTTAAAAACTTGAATCTTGGCTATATGTTTTGATATTTCTTATATCGATGCCTCGTGACCAGGTTTTTCATCTTATACCACAGGCATCTGACCTATCGACCTTACGAGTTTGATCTACTTTTAAAATACTTTTGAATCAAGGGGATATGTTACGTAGTGTCCCGATTCCCGGCATGCTACATGCATGTTGTTTGTTTTAATTCTATTTTCCTAAAATTTTACTTTATGTAGTGTGTGAAATTTGTCATTTGTGAATAGCTTTACAGACACAGTATGAATGGGGCAAACTATTGGCAGAGACAGGAGAGATCATGTGTTACATGTATAGTCAGCATTTCACAATTCTATGGTCGTTAATTAACGATCTAGTTTGCCAATACAACCAGCCATTGAGTTTAATGCTGTCTGACGTGTTTCATACCTATTGTTAGGCCGTTCTATATACGCTGATTTTGATTACGGATTGTTCCGTTTACTAGTATCTGATCAAAATAAAGGGCTCACGCCGGATGTGACAGATCGAAAGTGGATGCTTACTCCTCGTAGGCACCTGATCCACCTCTGCTATATCCAGGAGTCCGTGTTAGCCCACCTCTTATTTTGCATTTTGTATAGGGTTTAGGAGATTGATCGCTGTTGTTATCTTCACCTTTTCATTTAGACAATATATTGCTTACGTTCTCTGTCATCCTCTTCCACATGATGGCAATGAAAAATAGTGCTCCGATCGGTGTTCCCAGATAACCCTGCACGGCCTGGATGTAGTTGAAGAGTTGTCCCCCTTGAGAAGATCGGACAAGTGGGATCCATAGGATACTTACAGCGCATAAAAATACGATGAAAATCCTTAAAATGGAAAAAGGCAGTTACGAAAAGCATAATCTGATACCTATTCCATGCTAATCCATGTAACTCCAAACAAATACATTCATGTATATTGTCTCTGCTTCAAGATTAAAAGAAAGAAATGAATGCAAGTTACTAACTTGGTATGGTTATTTTTACGATCTAATTGACATTTTTTGAGTGTTCTGCATCATTATAATGGGGTTTATTTTAGAAAAACAGTTGTAATCCCTACTTCAAGTTTAATATTGCAATGATTCTTGAAAGATGCTAATGAAGCGAATTATATTCAAAAGAAACCTTCCAACGATGAGTAATTCTCTTTCATGAGCTTGTGGGCGCATGCGTCGCCAGAGGTCCATTGTGAAAATAGTACTGGAACTGTTAAAGATTGAAGTCAAGGAGCTCATGATGGCTGACAACATCACCGCCATTAACAGGCCACGGACACCTACAACACCAAATGATTGTCATCAGATCACAACAATTATTAAATACGATGGGCTCAAGGCGGGTGTGACCGGTCAACAGGGGATGCTTACTCCTCCTAGGCACCTGTTTCATCCTCTCGCGTCCAGGGGTCCGTGTTTGCCCAACTCTTGGGTTTTTTTTTATTCTATTTGGGACTTACGAGATTGATCACTGTTCGTTATCTTTGCCTTCACATACAGACTGACAACTACATTATATGATAAGCGTGATGACTTTAACTTTGCAATCGTCAACTTTCCCTTTCTATGTAGTAATAGACCACTATCACCTGCTTATGGTGTGTATGTCTCCCAGTTGATTCGATACGCAAGAGCATGCTATGCGTATGGGGACTTTTTAAAGCGAGGCCAACTACTAACCAAAAAGTTGAAGTTGCAGGGTTATAACGAATCTCGTTTAAAGTCATCATTTCGCAAATTCTACGGTCGCTATAATGACCTTGTTTGCGATTACAAATTATCACTAAGTCATAATGTTGACTGATTTGTTTCATACCCTTTTTTAGACTGTCATTTTCCTACTAGATTTGACTACCGGTAATCCCGTTTACTTTATTTCGACTAAGAGCTCACGGCGGGTGTGACCGGTCAGCAGAGGATGCTTACTCCTCCATGGCACCTGATCCTACCTTCGCTTTTGTCGGAGGTCCGTGTTGCCCTACACTCGATTTTGTATATGTTTTTTTGGATTATGATTACGTTTGACACAATGTTAACTTCGCCATTTTGTATACTTCCAAAATCCCAAGAATTTGATTGGATGATACTACAGGCGTTGAAAGTTGATAAACTCAAAGTACATTCTAAATAGAACCTCGGAGGTAAACAATACTGACAAATCCGGCGTGGAACTAAACATAAATGGCAAATCCGGCATGGATCTTAAAATAGACTGACACAGCAGGTGTGGACCTAATAATAGAAGCAGGGAAAATCCAAGCGCTGGACGGCGGTTAAACAATATGGCGAACGAACAAGAAAGTTTGCGATTTGTGACGATCAATGATGAGGAATTACGAAGGATTATGTACAAAAGGATGCGAAAAACACTAGGAGAGCAACGGAAACCGGCGTTAGAACGTTCAGAACTTTTTAAAAAGAAAAAGGTTAATGAAGCCTTTGAAGAGCTAACGAACGGATTTATCCCGAGGCCAGGGCAAATTAATATCTGAGAGCTGTACAAAACTTACTTTGGCATCTCTGAGACATGGACAAAGCAGATATCTTATCAATTCTGACGGAGACAGGAATATCATTCGCGAATCTGATTTGGTTAGATAAAATTTGTTGATACTTTCCAATGAAAGCGTTTTTGTCTTATCCAATTAATGTATTATTAATGGAATTTTGGAATCATTTAATAAAACAATTACTGACTTCTGAACTCGGTTGACCTCTTGAGATATCAACCCTGGGAAACCAAGGCCAAAGGAAGTCAATAATTTTACAATGTCACAATCACTAGGACATGCCATCTATTATTCTCTTTAGAGAAGTGGACAGGCACAGCCTACATCCACTTCTCTTCGCAAACCTTCATGTTTTGATTCTGAAAAACGTGTAAATGTCGGAACCGGAGACGATTTACACTTCGATCGACTTTTCAACTCAAACATGCCTGGATTTGCGTAACAGACAAGTTATTCCAACAATCTTAACATTAATGCATGCATCTGTCACAATGAAATCAACACTTACATACTGTTAATCCATTTTTACATGTTTCTTGTCCCGGGTATGAATTGTTTATTAATCTCTAAGGGCGGTATAAAAGAAAATAAAAATCCGAAGTCGGAATACTAGTATTTGGAAAAACTAATAAACACGTACATTGCATATTTGCTTCTCATAAAACCCAAAATGCGTGTATATCTTTTTTTTCCAAATTGTCCGACTTCGAATTTTTGATATTTTTCTACCGCCAACTGGGACTAACACAATATTCAAACCCGGAACAGGGAACATATGAAAATGGATTAAAAGCAAGTAAGTGTTGATTTTATCGTGGTAGGTGCATGCATCAATGTTAAAATTAAGGAAATGGCATGACTGTTACGCAAATCTAGGCATATTTGAGTTGAAAAGTCGATCGAAGTGTAAACCGTCTCCGGTTCCAACATTTACACATTTTCAGAATAAAAACATGAAGGTTTGCGAAGAGAAGTGGATGTAGGCTATGCCTGTCCACTTCTCTAAAGAGAATAGACATCTTTAAGACAATGATGTAACTTTTGTAAATAAGCAATAAATAACATACATGTATATCTGTTGACTTACTATGAGACATTAACTCCAGATGCTTGACAGTCGGGAAGGTGACTTTTGCGCATGCGTATATATAGAATATACAGAAATTGGACTTATTTAATGCTTGGGTTAAAGTTCAATAATTTACCGTAAGGCAGTAGCTCTAAAACCAGTTTAGGATAAGCGATGTTAGAACATCCCACGGGATTGTCACAGACTTCTGTACATTTTACTGGATCCACGCAGGCTACGTCCTCTATCAATAGAACAAGTCAAAAATTTATATTTCTTATATAGGCAAACACTATCAATAGAAATTAATTTCGTCTGAAAGCAAAAACAATAACAAAACAACAACAGAAAAACAACAAAAACAATAAATAAAAAAAACAATCAAACTAAACACGCAAACATTTATACTTGTGTGGAAGGTAAACTAATTGTTCGTATTAAAGCCTATAAATACGCCCATCGTAGGAAACTTTGCATTCTTGTCTAATTTTTGGTCAGACTTATTTTTGTAATGCATGTTTGGCGCACTTGAAAGGATTGAAAGCTACAGTGTGGGTCAAATCACTTAATTAAGTACCTATCAGACTAAATTCAGTGTTAAATCATGTATAAAACAATACAGTTAGAAAGTATCCTAGACAGTCACGTGATTAACACTTTACTCCTTTCGGAAAGAATGCGTGTCAATACAAAGGTCTTATTAAGAATTATAGATCTACAACCAAAGTTAGTTGTATGTATATCAAAGAGTTTATTTTTAGACAGTCACACCTTTAGATTGAGCAAGTCCAGCCGCAAGCGCTGGGCGGGGCTTACTATTTTAATAGCAGAGAACGAAAAACTTCTCATCAGGAACAGCAGTTTTTCCACCTGTTTGAAAATGATTGTACCACTTGGAATATGCTTGCATGTTACCAAACAATGTATTTGAATGGTTTTGCCAATAACAGTGTATCTGAAAATTATGTAAATTTTACTTGCATTTGGAGTGATTTTGAGCTCTCGCATTCTACCCTGATGAGAAATACTTGTACAGATGAAACTACTCTACCTGACGAGATGCCTTGTACAGAGTGAAATCTACTCTATCTCTGAACGAGATGCCTTGTACAGAGTGAAATCTACTCTACCTTGACGATATACCTTGCACAGAGTGAAATCTACTCTACCCTGACGAGGTGGCCTATCGTTACACGAGTGAAATTACTATTACCCTGACGAGATGCCTTGTACAGAGTGAAATATATTCTACCCTGCGGGGGAGGATGCCAAATAGGACGTTTACTTCGTATTTATTTAAAAATTCTTAACAAGTAAAACAATTAAATGTACCTGATCTCAACATTTTAAATTGTAGGGGGTGGGGGCAAAAGGTGATCTTCTGTTCGATTCATCGGTTTAATTTTACTACAACGTGTACTTTTAAAAAAGAGGGACAACCACGCTACTGATTGAACTTTACGAGTAAATTATAACAAATAACCGACCTCCCCACTCCCTGTTGTTACGTGCCTGTATGCGTAAGTTTGGTAAACATCTGATCAGTGGTTCCTTTATGTATGTTTTTCAAATTGTCACCACTTGATCTGGCAGTTAGAAATTCTTTTCATCCGAGAGCAAACCATCAGTCTTCAATTCACGTCTGTTTAGTTTTTAGCAAATTCATTTCAAGAGGGAAAGGTATCTGCCAAAACGCAAAGTCGGGCATAAACAAATATTTAGTTTACCGAAAGGTCTTGAAGTGAAGTGTTATATGTAAGTAGTTATAGTCGGTATGATAATAAAACAATGATTATACACATGTAGTATCTAATAATAAAAAGATATGACTTGACCATCGTGCTGACTTTGAACAGCTCTCTCGTTAAAATGGAGATCTTTGTTTACCTGGATATAGAGCCCTACTAATCATCCCGGGAAAGATCATCATGAACAGAGGTAAGAGCTTGAGGTACCCTGCGAGGATAGAACCACCCTTCGCATGTGAGAGATTCCTGGCTCCCAGAGATCGTTGGACTATGACCTAAAAATCCAATTCATAAAATTGTACTGTTACTGTTAGTACTAAGTAATTGAGTACAGGTGGTTTTTTTTTTACACAATATATTAAATTGTCACGTTACCTGATCACAACACCAGTACCACAAGCACCCCAGACTTACCTGATCACAAACACCCCAGACTTACTAGTCTGGATCATCCCGACGTTTATGTGTACGACGACACATAAACGTCTGGATGATCCAGACTACAGAACACCAGTACCACAAACACCCCAGACTTACCTGATCACAACACCAGTACCACAAGCACCCCAGACTGGATTGTAGAATTAGTCCTGGCCACGGGTTATCTCCGGTCTCTGCGTCACGAAAGATGTGAAACGCATCGTCCCGAGGGAATCCGCAGGTACTGTTAGGGTCCCGAAGGGAAGGTATGGCCTCCATGTATTTTTTCTGCAAGTTAGTATAGCCACCGATCTTATGAAAACCTAGAACGAATCAAATAAAGCATTCGCATGTACAATGCACATGTATCTGGTCGGTCTGGTAAAAAAACCCAGAAGTTCTCCTACAGTACATGTACCACCCCATCTTTTTAATCTTCCTTCTCCAACTCTTTTCTCTTCCATTATTATTACATGAGTAAAAGCACAGAAAAAATCGAACAAATGATGAAAGTAACGACGAATA
>CAJDSM010026536.1:17716-28757 GCA_903981925.1 Ostrea lurida | reverse complement strand
TTCGGAAAATATCCGGGGGGGGGGGGGGGGGCACTTCATATATACTAATAGATAGGGAGCGTGCGCGCTGGAATATGTTAGCCTTTTTCCATTCAGAATATATGACAAGGTATATAAATCAGCATGAAATATATGATAAGATCATTAATATTTGCTCAAATAATTATATATGAATAGCCTTCCAATCTGCAGCTGTTGAAACTGATAAATCTTGCACCAAGTAAACATTATAGTTGTTAATCCGGTTTTAATTAGATGTTATGACAGATTCAGTTGATAGAAAGGAACTTTATGACTAATTGTTCATCCCTGATATAGTTATCAGCAGCAGTTTCCTGATGACTGTCATATGGGAAAAAGGTCACCATTTAAACAGAAAATTATATGAAAGGTATATAAATTCTCAAAACTAAAATATATGAAAAGGGTGGGTTCTTGCGATGTCAGCGCACGTCCCTACTCAAAAAATTATGAAGTCCCCCCCCCCCTTTCCCCGAGGAAAAATTCCACATTAATTTACTGTTTTCGATGTGTGTTCGATTGGAGAATGGTGGAAAAAGACTATTGAAAGTCAAACATCCTCCACAGGCATTTGACGTTTTAAAATTGTTTTAATGAAAAAAAAAACTTCCGTAAACAATTAATGACAATTATACGTTTACGGGAAGATTTTTTTTTCATCAATATACTCTCCCAAAAAAGAAACGCAACATATGAAAAAATACTGTTTTACTGCAAAATTTCAACATTTTTAATACATAAATAAGCATTGTTTTACAATGAAATTTGGCACATTGGTTCTTCAAACCTTACTGTTTATGAAAATGGCACATTTTACCGAGAAAAGTCCATAACGTTTTCATGACGTCACTTTAAAAGTCAATATCTGTTGTGACCACCAAGCCTGTCACTAAAGTGTAAACACAGCACGACCGTCTCGGCATAGACTGAATTAAGCGACGAATATGGTCCTGTGGAATTCTCCTCCATTCTTGCTGAAAGAGCCTGCTGCAGTTCTTGCAAAGATAGCGGTGCTGGTTGAACGACTGGCGCACGCGTCGATTCCAAATCATCCCACAAATTTCAATTGGGTTCAAATCTGGTGATTTAGACGGCCGGGCAGCAAACTTGTACGTCTCGCTTGTTTAGAAAGTCAATCAGTGCCGCAGCTGTTATGCGTGTCGGGCTTGTCGTGCTGAAAACTTCCCTACGGAGGTTTCAGTTGCAGCAGCATGTTGTGTGTCAAACCTCATCTTTGTATACGAGCAACGGCATTAAGTTGCCAGGAAGGTGCACAAGTTGAAGTTTTTCGGGCGTAAGAATTGGCACCCACCATCATTACACTTCCTCCGCCGAAATTGTCGACCTCAATAACGCAGTCCCTGCTAAACTTCTCATATTTGACGTTTTATAGACGCGGTAGCCGCCATCTCTTTCTGCAGCAGAAAATCTGGACTCATCTAAAACCCAGACTTGTCTCCAGTTTTGCAGCGTTTCAGCCCTCAATCTGTGTGCACCAAGGACCCATGGCAAAATCGGTGTTTTGGCGTTTCAGCATGAGCCAAAGTAGGGATGTCTTGCGCGTAAGCCACTTGCACGCAAGGCGGTTTCTTGACTGTCTGTGCGTGAACATTCGCCCGGAAGACATGGGACATTGGATGCTGTTTTCTGTTGCTGTCTCAGTTCGGTCTCTCGGTGAAATACCCGGATGTATCCGATCTTGTGCTAATCTTAGGTCGGCCAAGTTGTGACGGTCATTCGTGGAACAATTGTGCTCCGGTGATCATTATAAAGCCTAGCGGACTGCACTTCTGTGATTCCACCGGCCTGAGACGAACCAATGGCGATGTTTCCGGGTAGCGAGTTCTGGTTTGCATAACGTAGCGGCGTAAAAAAAATAATCATGAATAAATGTTATTCAACGTTTGGATGCCTTTATACCCCATTAAACCCGCTTTAACGAGAAGTCTGATTTGCACGTGCAACTGCCGCTTATTATATGCGTACCCCTCCTCGTACGACGTTACATATACTGACCAAAAAGAGTCAAGCTAGGGTGATCACTAATCACATTTCCGAATTTTTAAATGAATTATGGACCATTTAAATTAATATTTTAGGTAAATATAAAAGTTTTAGAAATTTATATTTTGAAAAAATTGTCGGTGTGTGCGTTTCTTTCTGGGAGGATTTTTATAAAACGTCAATGCCGTGTATAGAAATCCCCATATCCCATGACCTTAATGACAGACAAAGTCATTACGGTAAGAAAATTCTGCGTCCAATTTCTCAATAGTTAAAGTATCCACACAGAGGAAAATTACATGTTTAATTCAATGATCTGTAGAGATGTAAAAAAAAAATGTGTCAGTATACAAAAAAATGTGTGGCAGTTTTACACAGAACATTGAACATTCCTCGTATGTACACATATTTTGACTACTTTACTGATTCCACTAAAGCGAACGTATTCCCAGGGTCATGCACCACGGATCTGAAATGTGATCTGTGTAGATCACCGACTTTGCAGCCACCTACACATCAGTGAAAAAACAATAAATTTTTCAAAATTCATATTTTAATTAGTCTATTGTATCACACGCGAAAAAGTGTTAAATATGTTGATTTGATGATTCTGATTCTGATGATGGGATGAGAGAGAAGAGAGAGAGAGAGAGATAGAGGTAGAGACGAGGAAGAGAGAGAGAGAGAGAGAGAGAGAGAGAGAAGAGAGAGAGAGAGAGAGAGCAGAGAGAGAGAGAGAGAGAACGCGAATATTAATTTAACATGACAGTTTAGCACATGATTGACTAGAATTAATCTTACCCAGTATAGTGAAGATACCAGTGAGACAAGAGAGCCACGATAAAACGTACTGTTCCACCCCAGGGCTAACTGTATGAACAACGCCCCCCGCCAGAAATACTCACCTGTCAAAAAGTAAACAATCAAGGTGTATATATAGTGACCTTTTAAATAAACAATATCCAAATACACAAGTAGTATCTGTGATATTTATTCCAATAAATATAATCTCCAACAACGCTAGATAAGTAATCATAATAAGTGCTGATATTTATTATCAACACTTGATTTCATAATGATACCAGCAGATGTAACCTAATGTCTATATCACAATGATAGATATGATACATTTGACAATCTATTATGTTATATAACTTAGCGTGCGACGTACCACCTTCAGCTTCACACGGTTGTCGAAAAGAAAGAACCAATAAAGGCGAGAACGGTTAGTTTTTGTATACCATCGAGTTTCTAACCTTGAGTATCTCGTTTCACTAGTTACTTAATCGTTATCGAAATAAGCTCATATACTTTCATAGGTGCATCTTACGTTTCTACTGTAGTAAGTAATCACACGGTTGACAAAAAGTACAATGACTGAGATGGCATGTTCCATTGTGTTCAAAATATTATCTGCATTATGGTGTTCTCATCGTAGTTAGTGTTGTTAAAGATATCTGCGATACCTTCATAGAGGCGCAGAGTAAGGAGTCTGTTGAGATCTCACTACGGATTTACAATTGTCTGGGTTTCGATCTCGATCGTCATTCTAGACGCCTAGCATTGCATCCACCGCCGCACGCCGTATATTAATTCATTTAACTTTACATCGTGTAGTTGTGATGATTACGTGCGATATTTTATTATCATTTGTCTTACATGATGTGGCAGCAAGAATATATAACGTTTCCGCACAATTTTGGTACACAGAATGTAAAGAATAGAGGCAAGAATGCCTGTAGAGTTGAATATCTATCAGGATCGCGTGCGTCGCCAAATTTTCCCTCTCCTTACCAAGATGTTATCTATCCAGAATATAACAGGCACAAGGTACGTATTATACTAAATATACTATGTCTATGCAACTCTACGAGCTCTAGTGATATATCAATATCAGTACAGTCATAGTAAGTATTATGATTCGTAATAACTTGAAGTGTGTTTAATTTTAAATGTGAATGTTTGTGGTACCCACAAGTGATAAGACATTACATGTCTTAAGCATTTACTTAATGTATGATATCCGCTTCTAAATCGAGGTACAGAGCTGTATAACATAGTATAGACATGCGTACCACAACATCTGATATAGAATGGAGCACAAAGCTCTAACGCCAAAAGAGACTCGGGGCAGTCTGTACAATAGTCGATAATCATTGTACTAGCATAAAATTATAGAGAAAATTCACTGAATAAAGTTGGTAATTCTAGATGTTTGTTAATATCTCTTGCGATTGTATCTTAATCTTATACTTGCGACGTACATGAGCTGATGCAATAATTGTTGCTGATCTACACGATTCATATATCCAGGTTCGAGACGAGGTAATGATTACCACAATCATAATATCGAAGATAACGTCCGGCAGCCGTAAAAGTCATTGTGATGGACCATGCCTGGCAGCACTTTGTGTTCTCTCCTCGCAAGCCGACAAAGTGCTCGCTGCCGATGTTACTGGAAACAAAGAAGCTACCCCACCTCAAGGAGAACCCCTAATGTTTCTGTGTGGTGATCTGTGAAATTATTCATCACAGACCATCCTAATTTCTCTTTTTATTATATTTATGTTGTTAGTAATCTATTATTATTACTATTTATAAAGTAAGGCACCATTCGCATATATCTACGAAAGTATCAATAATAAAAGGAAAAGAATTCGCAATGTTGTTTTCATTTTTGAACCAATAATGAGTGTAGAAGTATATAATATATGCATTAATTCCTACCGCGGCCAGAAACGTTCGTACGTTCTTTCCCGCCAAATAAGTAACGTTAAACGGTTCCTATTCCTTCGAAACAGTCAGCTATATGTATATTGAAAAAGATATGAAAAGGAAAACGAATACTAACGCAGAACAAAACAAGAGTGCACAATAATTCAAAAGAGAAAATATAAACGTTTCTTACCCAAAGTCCAAAGCTCCGAGATACCCGACGAAATAAATGAACACACACTACGCTATGTCGGACCAGTGTGTCCAAACCCCCTGTGGTGCGATGACTAGCCCTTACGCATGAAACACTGAACTCGGCTTCCAATGGGTCCAGCACAAGACTCTAACCTAATCACTAATTTTGGGTTTGGTTTAACTCGCGAGAGAAAGTTTTATCGGGATGTAAACGAGCTGTTATCCGGATGGCATGGCTGATCAGAACTCAGTCAGCTGATCTGAGCGGATTCATTTTAGATATAGGTTTGTGTTCCACTTTGGATGAGATGAAGTATTACATGTCTAGAAGACGAGATAAGTTAACGTCTACACATCGGATGTTACCTATGATTTTTTACACATGCTGCAGGCATTCCGCTATCTAGCTACTTCGTGATTTAAAATAAAAACCTGTGGCATATTTTTTCTTTCATTATTACACCGGCAAGGGCGCGGATCACTGGGACAGACCTGGTCTCCAAAGACTACATAAATATTATCTATAAGAAACCCAGCATTGCTCTTATATCTACTTTCAGGAGTACTTGGTGTGGGCAATCAGAGTGTTTCTAACAAAGATATGTGTCTTGTATTCCAAACGATTAGAAATTAATTTAAATCAGTACTATGTATCTTATGGTTGATTAATTTACACTACTTTAATTTGGACATAGTTAAAGGGAGTTAATTCACTGTCTGTATTTGCGTGGGTAGAGACCACTGTTACCCGTTGATCCTTTGCCTCAGTTTAAAATCAACTTTTTGATTAAACGATTAATGAGAATACATATGCTGTTCGTTATGAACACACTAGTATAGCGATCTATCGACCGTGGAGTGATCTGTCGTACGCGGAGAACACCCTCGCGGTGCACGCTTGGTGGCGAAGCATATACTTTCTTATACGTATCATTTTAAATAGGAAAGTTTTCGAAAATGTTGATTTTAATGTCTTGTGTAGTTTAACAGGCTTTCTGAACTGTTAACAGTTATTTACCTCCTTCAATCCTTAACATGATAATTTTGCAGTTTACTTCAGAAATGACTCATTTAAATTTGTCGGGGAAAACATGTCATACAAAAGAAAAGATCGAAGAAAAGACAAATTTCTTACTTAGAATGATAAAAAAAACTATGTGACCAAGCATATAACATAGCTCCATGTAAGGCCTTAATTAGATATATGATGGACTGAGTTTTTTATGACTTAGGTAAGTAAAATAGGATCTGTCGGTCCGCGGAATGAAATTGTTTACATGATGTGTATAACGGGGAGAATGATCTATCTACCTCGGAGATCTAGATGAAATAAAAGTTAATAATTCGTCAATAATCATTCATTTTACGTTTTTTTATACGCCGTCTTCAGACGCGGACGTATTATGTTATTGGCGTTTGTCGTCCGTCCGGCGTCCGGGTCGGCGTCGTGCTGAAATAGTTTGTCCGGGCCATAGCTCCGACATCCTCTTGTAGATGTTGAATAATAATTTCACAGAATTGTTGCCTGGACCTAAGACAGTGGTCATGACCTGGCATCCAGCTTATTCGTCAAAGGTTTCAAGGTCACTATACACATAATACGTTTTAACATTGGCAAATTAGTTTGTCCGGTTCCTAAATCCTTGTGGTCCTCTTTGTAGATTTGAATAATATTTCACAGAATTGTTGCCCTTGCGACCTAAGGAAGTGTCATGACCTTGATCCAAGGTTATTTGTCAAAGGTCAAGGTCACTATACAACATAATAGTTTTAAACATTGGCAAATAGTTTGTCCGGGCCCTAACTCCTGATCTCTTTTGTAGATTTGGAATAATATTTCACAGAATGTTGCCCTGGCACCTAAGGTAAGATGTCATGACCTTAGATCCAGGTTAATTTGCGTCAAAGGTCAAGGTCAACTATACACATTAATAGTTTTAACATGGCCAAATAGTTTGTCCGGGCCCTAACTCCTGATCCTCTTTGTAGATTTTGAATAATGATTTCACAAATTGTATTGCCCTGGACCTAAGGATGGTGTTCATGACCTTGATCCAAGGTTATTCGTCAAAGGTCAAGGCACTATACACATAATAGTTTTTGAAACATTGGCAAAATAGTTCTGTCCCGGGCCCTAACTCCTGATCCTCTTTGTAGATTTGATAATATTATCACAGAATTGTGCCCTGGATTAAGAAGCTGTCATGACTCTGATCCAAGGTTATTCGTTCAAAGGTCAAGAGTCACTATACACCATAATAGTTTTAAATTGCAAATAGTTGTCCGGTTCCTAACTCCTTGATCCTCTGTTTGTAGATTTGAATAATATTTCACAGAATTGTTTGCCCTGGACCTAAGGAAGTGTCATGACCTTGATCCAAGGTTATTCGTCAAAGGCAAGGTCACTATATCACCATAAACAGTTTTTTAACATGGCAATAGTTTGTCCGGGCCCCTAACTCCTGTCCTCTTGTAGATTGAATAATATTTCACAGAATTGTTGCCTGGACCTAAGGAAGTTTCATTGCCTTGATCCAAGGTTATTTCGTCAAGGTCAAAGGTCATATACACATAATAGTTTTAACGATTTGGCAATAGTGTTGTCCGGCGCCCTCTTTGTAGATTTGGATTAATATTTCCAGCAGAATTGTTGCCCTGGACATTAAGGAAGTGTCATACCCTTGATCCTCAAAGTTATTCACTCAAAGGTCAAGGTCACTATACACATAATAGTTTTTAACATTGCCAAATAGTATGTCCGGGCCCTAACTCCTCGGTCCTCTTTGTAGATTTGAATTATTTCACAGAATTTTGCCCTGGACCTAAGGAAGTGTCATGACCTTGATCCAAGGTTATTCGTCAAAGGTCAAGGTACTATACACATATAGTTTTTTAAACATTGGCAAATAGTTTGTCGGGCCCTAACTCCTGATCCTCTTTGTAGATTTGAATAATATTTCACGAGAAATTGTTCCCTGGACCTAAGGAATGTGTCCATGACCTTGCATCCAAGTTATTCGTCAAAAGGTTCAAGGTCACTATACACATAATAGTTTTTAACATGGCAAATAGTTTGTTCCGGTTTCCTAACTCCTGATCCTCTTTGTAGATTTGAAATAATATTTCACAGATTGTTGCCCTGGACCTAAGGAAAGTGTCATGACCTTGATCCAGGTTATTCGAGTCAAAGGTCAAGGTCACTATACACAAACAGTTTCTTAACATTGGCAAAATAGTTTGTTCCGGGCCCTACTCCGATTCCTCTTTGTAGATTTGAATAATATTTCACAGAATTGTTGCCCTGGACCTTAAGGAGTGTCATGACCTTGATCCAAGGTTATTCGTCAAGCGTCAAGGGTCACTATACACATAATGTTTAACATTGGCAAATAGTTTGTTCCGGGCCCTAACTCCTGATCCTCTTTGTAAGATTTGAATAATATTTCACAAATTGTTGCCCTGGACCTTAAGGAAGTGTCATGACCTTGATCCAAGGTTATTGGTAAAAGGTGAAGTCACTTGACACACTTAATTGGTTTAACATTGTCCGGGCCATAACTTTTTGAGCTGAGTGCATGATTTTGCATTAATATTTCACAGAATTGTTGTCATGGACAACAAAAAGTGTCATGACTTTATATATGATAAGATCATTAATATTTGCTCAAATAATTATATATGAATAGCCTTCCAATCTGCAGCTGTTGAAACTGATAAATCTTGCACAAGTAAACATATAGTTAATCCGGTTTTAATTAGATGTTATGACAGATTCAGTTGATAGAAAGGAACTTTATGACTAATTTGTTCATCCCTGTAGCAGTTTCCTGATGACTGTCATATGGCAGAAAAAGGTCACCATTTAAACAGGAAACATTATATGAAAGTAATATAAATTCTCAAAACTAAATATGATGAAAAGGGTGGGTTCTTGCGATGTCAGCGGCACGTCCCTACTCAAAAAATTATGAAGCCCCCCCCCCTTTTCCCCCGAGGAAAATATCCACATTAATTTACTGTTTTCCGATGGTGTGTTCGATTTGGAGAATGGTGGAAAAAGACTATTGAAAATACGAAATCCTCCACAGGCATTTGACGTTTTAAATATGTTTAATGAAAAAAAAAAACTTCCCGTAAACAATTAAATGACAATTATACGTTTACGGGAAGATTTTTTTTTATCAAATATATACTCTCCCAAAAAAGAAACGCAACATATGACAAAATACTGTTTACTGCAATATTTACACATTTTAAATACATAAATAAGCATTGTTTTACAATGAAATTTGGCACATTGGTTCTTCAAACCTTACTGTTTATGAAAATGGCACATTTTACCGAGAAAAGTCCATAACGTTTTCATGACGTCACTTTAAAAGTCAATATCTGTTGTGACCACCATTTGCCTGTACTAAGTGTAAACACAGCACGACCGTCTCGGCATAGACTGAATTAAGCGACGAATATGGTCCTGTGGAATTCTCCTCCATTCTTGCTGAAAGAGCCTGCTGCAGTTCTTGCAAAGATAGCGGTGCTGGTTGAACGACTGGCGCACGCGTCGATTCCAAATCATCCCACAAATTTCAATTGGGTTCAAATCTGGTGATTTAGACGGCCGGGCAGCAAACTTGTTACGTTCTGCTGCTTGTTAGACAGTCATATAGTGCCGCAGCTGTATGCGGTCGAGGCGTTGTCGTGCTTGAAAACTTCCCTACGGGGTTCAGTTGCAGCAGCATGTTGTGTGTTCAAACCTCATCTTTGTTATCGAGCAAGGCATTAAGTTGACCAGGAAGTGTGCACAAGTCTGAGAGTTTTTCGGGCGTAAGACATGGCACCCCACATCATTACACTTCCTCCGCCGAAATTGTCGACCTCAATAACGCAGTTCCCTGCAAACCTCTCATTTTGACGTCTATAGACGCGAGTACCGCCATCTCTTTTCTGCAGCAGAAATCTGGACTCATCGCTAAACCAGACTTGTCTCCAGTTTTGCAGGTTCCAGCCCCTTAATCTGTTGCACCAACGGACCCTGGCAAATCGGTGTTGGCGTTTCAGCACTGAGCCAAAGTAGGGATGTCTTGCGCGTACGCCACTTGCACGCAAGCGGTTTCGGACTGTCTGTGCGGAAATTCGCCGGAGACATGGGACATTGGATGCTGTTTTCTGTTGCTGTCTCAGTTCGGTCTCTCGGGTGAAATACCCGGATGTATCGATCTTGTGCTAATCTTAGGTCGGCCAGAGTGTGACGGTCATTCGTGGAACAATTGTGCTCCGGTGATCATTATAAAGCCTAGCGACTGCATTCTGTGATTCACCGGCCTGGAGACGACCAATGGCGATGTTCCGGGTAGCGATGTCTGGTCTTGGCATAACGTAGCGGCGTAAAAAAAATAATTCATGAATAAATTTTATTCAACGTTTGGATGCCTTTTATACCCATTAAACCCGCTTTAAGAGAAGTCATGATTTGCACGTGCAACTGCCTTACTTATATGCGTACCCCTTCCTCGTACGACGTTACATATACTGACCAAAAAAGGGTCAAGCCTAGGGTGATCACTAATCACTATCCGAATTTTTAAATTTGATTATCGGACATTTAAATTACATAACGGTAATATAAAAGTTTTTAGAAATTTAATATTTTGAAAAAATGTTCGGTGTTGCGTTTCTTTTTTGGGAGAGTATTTTTAAAACGTCAATGCCTGTAGAAATCCCCATATCCATGACCTTTTAATGACAGACATACGTCATACGGTAAGAAAATTCTCGTCCATTTCTCAATTTAAAGTATCCACACAGAGGAAATTACATGTTTAATTCATGATTGTAGAGATGTAAAAAAAAAAATGTGTGCAGTTTACAAAAAAATGTGTGCAGTTTACACGAACATTGAACATTCCTCGTATGTACACATATTTGACTACTTACTGATTCCGACTAAAGCGAACGATCCCAGGGTCATGACCACGGTCTGAAATGTGTCTGTGTAGATCACCGCTTTCAGCCCACCTACACATCAGTGAAAAACAATAAATTTCAAATCATATTTAATTAGTCTATTGTATCACACGCGAAAAAGTGTTAAATATGTTGCATTCTG
>CAJDSM010026536.1:673-17691 GCA_903981925.1 Ostrea lurida | reverse complement strand
TGTCCTGTTGAGTGTCATAAAACCCGTACAGAAAAAGCGCGGTCAAAACAAGACCGAAAGCGCATTCGACGTTCAGGATTGTCCGCCATTTTGGGTTTTCCTTTTAGATACACACGCTCATTTCCGGTCCTAATATGAAGGATCGTTCTTGACTATGACTCTGTGGGCATTCACAAATTTGATCCACCCACCGTCTCCACGTTGGTCGATTATCGCTAGTATCGCCATCACTTCGAGCCTCACCTGAAAGTATAAAAGCTTCTTTTTTTAATCCAGAATCAAACCCAAATTTATACTTCAATTTTGATTCTTAAATTAATTCAATTTGAGATGATCTTCTTGCCCATCGAAGGAACATAATAACATATTATATTATACACGTCTCTGTCCACCATATACAAACATCCTTGAAGAATGTACTTTGTCACAGTAATCTAGGTCACCTTAACCGTTGTCAATACAGCCTGCGGCTGCGACAAAACGTCGTAGGAGATTTCTACGATAAAATCTACAATCAAAACGAGGCATCGAATTCTGATAAAGCAGCTTGATTTGTTAATTTAAATAACGGTTGCTCGGCAGCGAGACAACGTATTTATTCGATTTGAAAATTGAGTTTACGCCGAAACCTTTAGAGAAGTTACGGAGTTTGGCAAAATTGGGTCAAGCTGATTTAGTCAACAGCTGTGGAAAATATCGCCATTTCTACCGAAATTGCATGGTTGTGAAAAAGTCATGCGATCACCATATCGCCACTAATTATTTAAATAAATGAAGAACAATCAAGTTAAGAACTTACGATAATATAACGTGGTTTGTTTAAGGATATGGATCATCAAATGACGGTTTGTGTAATCCGAATGTTGTTTTCTTTGGTGTCACCATTTTAAATAGAGTTACTGTTCTTTAATAGCGCCTCCTCGTGGTATATTATTTTCAAAATAGTAGAATGCTCCAAGGGCGTTTGAGTTGGGGAGTTCCAAACGGCTTGCATGCCCTAGCTATTATCACAGTTAATAATTACTTGGAATAACGCGTGCGAGTTTTGTTTCTGGTATTGTTTTGGGTTTTTTTTTTTGGGGGGGGGGGATGTTATGTTTATTTTCGATCTTTCTTTATCTCAGTGTCTTTTTCATTTGTTACTAATATGCTACAGCCACGGTACGTATTGATATTCCGTGTCCGTCTATTTTTTGTCTAGTGTAGTGACATTTTAACAATATCAGCATTCTTGTATATGGTAAGCGTACCAATTCCCGACGCCAAGAATAAAATTGTTAGATTTATCCCAATGTTTCGGACTTAAATATACCCAATTCACTTGCCAAAATATAGACCACTAATAACATCGTAATTGACTTAGTCTGAAATATTGCACGAGTTAACGTTAAAATGTTCACTTCCTTACTAAATCGAAAGTTACAGGTTCATAACAGCGCAGCTTTAGGGCTACACCGATTCTAGAAACGAAGCTTATTAACGATTATTGATGTCTCATTTTTCCCTTTTAGTTTGAAAATTATTTGGCCGATCATTTGGTAAAAAAAATCCCAATTATGTTTGATTTGGACGCTAATTTCCCCAATTGAAGGTTATACCGCTACCAGTACGAGGGGTAGAAAAGGGGAAACCGCTCAAATTAATGAAAAACTCTTCAGGTCACGGATTTAAAAAAACAAGTGAGAGAATTTACCTTCGATTTATTATGGCATGATATTGTAAGTTTATAAACGTCGAATTAAGGTACAAGTAGGTGAAGATAATCTATGAGAAAATCAAACCGTCAATCACAACGGCATTTTACTATTTACAGGATAGAGCAGGATCCTTGGTAATGTTGTAAATTTCCTAGTTACAATAAATTGTACCTTCACAGATTCCCCTCCCCATTGCGACACATCGTCACTTTCTTCTTTTCCTCAGACTTCGCGGCATTTTCTACGATTCTTCCAGAGTCTTAGTGCTTTATTCTTGTGACCAGCGTTGACACCTATTCAGCCTAAAATGATAATGATTATCAAATATTGCGGTCCAAATACATTTGATGTCCAATCATCCAAATCGCTATAAATTATCAGTTTGAAAAAACCAATGTTGGTGGTTATTCTGACCTGTTTCCTCTGTCCGTGCGTGGTCAGCTAAGACTATGACTACAATAGCAGTAGATGTAATGACGATCATCAGCGCACCAAAATATGTGTAGTGGACATTCAGTAATACCCTGAGTCGCGTCTCTATGGTTCTCCGCAGTCGGCGCGGGCATACGCAAAACGTATTACCCATTCTGTGATGCGCATTGTGTGGCCATCGCTATGTCCCCAGAATGCACCCTGAAGAAGTTATTGGTATGTAAAGGCAGATACGAACAGTGATCACTCGCAAGTCCTAATAGATAATAAACAAAAACAGAAGTTTGGGGCAATACGGACCCCTGGACACACCAGAGTGGGATCATGGTGCTAGGAGGAGTTAGCTCCCCTGTTGACCGGGACACCCGCCATGAGCCCATATTAGTCCTTGATCAGTAAACGGAACAGTCCGTAGTCAAATCAGTGGTGTAGAAAACGGTCCTTAACAATGAGTTATGAAACACATCAGACAGCATTTGACTCAATTGATAGGTCATATTGGTAAAACTAAATTTGTTATTAACGACCATAGGAATTTTAGAAATGCTGCCTGCTTTACACTTGACTGTTGAAGACCCACTGCAACAAACAACTTGTCTTAAGTGCTTGCCTCGATTCAAAAAACTGATATACGCAGAACAGCTCTTGCGTATCGAATAAGTAGAGACATTACACACCATATGCAGGTGATGATGGAAGATTGCCTACACAAATATGGAAGTTGACGATGGAGAACTCGAAATCGTCCCGTTTGTCATAAAGTTGAGTAGTTCAGTTTGCCTTTAATGTCAATGTTTCAATAAAATATCCAAGTACGAAGCAGACCATGACACTCTGTGTGGGTGTCCTTTATTTCTTAGTTCGTTGGGATATATGAATCGACATATGATGGAAATCATTGTTAATTGATAGATAATAACATCGTCCAATATATCGAAATGTTAAAGTAGAAGGCCACCGCTAGGAGATTGGTTCTTTTCGTGTTGTAGAAGCTTTGAATGAAGTCTGCCTCATAAGAATGATAAAATAGGTCAGCTAATAGAGGAGCACAATTAGTGCCCATTGGAATTCCAACAGGACTGTTGGAAGACCTGATTGCCGAAAACTACAAAGATATTGTCAATGAGGAACTCCAGCATTGCTTTAATATCAACTTCAGAGTATTTGTGTGTAGACGGAGTTGGAGTTAACAAAAATAATTTTCTTTGAAATGGCTAACCTAGATAAGAAATTCCTTTTTCCATTTTGTTAAAGAAGCCAACTGTTGTATAATGTTACCCAAAGGCCTTGCCTTAATTTATTCTGCGGATGTAGTGTAAAGTGTATCGTGTTAAGACTTAAAACAAAAGGTCTATGGTTTCATGTCTTACTTCATTAATGTATATGTAACTGATTACAGTCTGTAGCCTTATTGCTCCTTTAAGAAAAAAAGTTGGCCATTCCTTTTCATTAGCTAAACAGGAAATGAATGTCCGAGGAAGCCATTGCTAAAGGTTGTTGGAGTGGTGGCGTCGGCATTCTCACAAATATATGGATAAAATTTTTAACCTTGCTATTCCTTTTAAAAGCAAGGATTAAACAGCGATATGTTTCACTTTCGATCTTCATGACAAATATTTTCTTTGGTCCAAACATTTGATCAGTGACCGTGATCAAATTGACCTAGTTTCACCTTGACCTCTCCCTTATCCCATCTCCCTCCTTCCTGCCTATGTAGTCCCCTCTCTGAGGAGTTTGATCTGCATTTTACAACTTTGACCTTAGTAATATTCTTTTTGGAGCAAGTGGACTATAATGCGTGATATTTCATATATAGATGCCCTTATGACAACCTTGCATAAAGGTACCAAGATTTCTGACTTAGCGGCCTTGACCTGCAAACTTTTAACTTACTTGTTTAAAAACTTGAATCTTGGCTAGATGTTTGATATTTCTTATATCGATGCCTCGGTGACCAGTTTTTCATCTTATACCACAGGCATCGGACCTATCGACCTACGGTTTGATTCTACCTTTAAAATGACTTTTGAATCAAGGGTATGTTACGTAGTGTCCCGATTCCCGCATGCTACATGCATGGTTGTTTGTTTTAATTCTATTTTCCTAAAATTACTTTATGTAAGTGTGTGAAAATTTGTCATGTGTGAAAAGGCTTTACAGACACAGGTATGAATGGGGCAACTATTGCAGAGCACAGGAGAGGATCATGTGTACATGTATAGTCAGCATTTCACATTCATGGCGTTAATTTAACGAGTCTAGATTTTGCCAATTACAACCAGACCATGGGATGTTAATGCTGTCTGACGTGTTTATACCTATTGTTAGCCGTTCATATATACGCTGATTTTGATTACGGATTGTTCCGTACTCAGTATCTGATCAAATAAAGGGCTCACCCGGATGTGACAGATTCGAAAGTGATGCTATACTCCTCGCTTAGGCACCTGATCCACCTCTGCTATTTCCAGAGTCCTTGTTAGCCCACCTCTTATTTTGCATTGATAGGTTAGGGAGATGATCGCTTTGTACTTCACTTTTTCATTTGACAATATCATTGCATTACGTCTCTGTCATTCCTCTTCACATGATGCAATTGAAAAAATAGTGCTCGATCGGTGCTTCCCAGATAACCCTGCACGGCCTGGATGTAGTTGAAGAGTTGTCCCCCTTGAGAAGATCGTGACAAGTTGATCCATAGGATACTTACAGCGCCATAAAAAATACGATGAACCTCCTTAAAATGGGACAAATAGCTCCAGTTACGAAAAAGCATAATCTGATACTATTCCATGCAATCCATTGACTCCAAACAAATACATTCATGTATATTGTCTCTGCTTCAAGGATTAAAAGAAAGAAATGAATGCAAGTTACTAACTTGTATGGTTATTTTGACGATCTAAATGACATTTTTTGAGTTGTTTCTGCATCATATAATGGGGTTTATTTTAGAAAAACAGTTGTAATCCCTACTTCAATTTTATATTGCAATATTCTTTGAAAGATGCTAATGAAGCGGAATTAATTCAAAAGAAACCGTATCCACGATGAGTAATTCTCTTTCTTGAAGCTTGTGGGCGCATGCGTCGCCAGAGGTCCATTGTGGAAAATAGTACTGGAACTGGTAAAGATTGAAGGTCAAGAAGTTCATGATGGCTGAGCAACATCACCGCCATTAACAGGCTCACGGAACCTACAAACACCAAATGCATTGTCATCAGATCACATCAATTATTAAATACGATGGGCTCAAGGCGGGTGTGGACCGGTCAACAGGGGATGCTTACTGCTCCTAGGCACCTGTTCATCTCTCGCGTCCAGGGTCCGTGTGTTGCCCAAACTCTTGGGGTTTTTTATGCTACTTTGGACTTACGAGTTGATCACTGTTTCGTGTATCTTTGGCGCTTCACATACAGGACTGGACAACTACATTATATGTAAGTATGACTTTAACTTTTGCATATCGTCAACTTTCCCTTTCTATGTAGTAATAGACCCTATAACCTCTTATGTTGTATGTCTCCCGTTGATTCGTGTTACGCAAGAGCATGCTATTGCGTATGGGGACTTTTTTTTAAAACCGAGGCCAACTTACTAACCAAAAAGTTGAAGTTGCAGGGTTATAAAACGATCTCGTTTAGAAGTCATCATTTCGCTAAATTCTACGGGTCGCTATATGACCTTGTTTGCGATTACAAATATTATCACTAAGTCATAATGTTGACTGATTTGTTTAATACCCTTTTTTAGACTTGTCATTTTTCTACTAGATTTGACTACCGGTAATCCCGTTTACTTTATTTTCGATAAGAGCTCAGGCGGGTGTGACCGTCAGCAGAGGATGCTTCTCCTCCATGGCACCTGATTCGCTAACCTTCGCTTTTGTCGGAGGTTCGTTGTTGCCCTTACACTCATTTTGTATTATGTTTTTGGATTATGATTACGTTTGGACACAATGTTAACTTCGCCTTTTGGTATACCTGCAAAATCCGAAGAATTTGAGTTGGATGATACTACAGCGGTTGAAAGTTGAATAAAACTTCAAAGACAGTTCTAAATAGAACCTCCGGAGGTAAACATACTGACAATTCCGCGTGGAACTTAAACACTAAATTGGCAAATCGGCATTGGATCTTAAAATAGGACTGACACAGCAGGTGTGACCTATACTGAAAGGCAGGAAATCCAAGCGCTGACGCGTGTTAAACAATTGGCGAACGAACAAGAAAGTTCGATTTGTGGACGATCGAAATGATGAGGAATTACGAAGGATTATGTACAAAAGGATGCGAAAAACACTAGGAGAAGCAACGGAAACCGGCGTTAGAACGTTCAGAGCTTCTTTAAAAAGAAAAAGTTAATGAAGCCTTTGAAGAGTAACGACACGGATTTATCCCGAGGCCAGGGCAAAATTAATTATCGGGAGCTGTACAAACTTACTTGGCATCTCTGAGACATGACAAAGCAGATATCTTATCAATTCTGACGGAGACAGGATATCATTCGCGAATCTGATTGGTTAGATAAAATTTGTTGATACTCCAATTGAAAGCGTTTTTGTTCTTACTCTCAATTAATGTATTATTAATTGGAATTTTGGTGAATCATTTTAATAAAACACATTACTGACCTTCTGAATCGGGACTCTTGAGATATAACCCTGGGAAAGCCAGGCCAAAGAAGTCCATAAATTTTTACCCTTAACTGTCACATCACGTAGGACATGCCATCTATATTCTCTTAGAGGTGGACAGGCACAGCCTACGATCCACTTCTCTTCGCAAACCTTCATGTTATTGATTCTGAAAAAACTGTAAAATGTTCGGAACCGGAAGACGATTTACACTTCGATTCGACTTTTCAACTCCAATATGCTGGATTTGCGTAACAGACAGTTATTCCACCACTAACATTAATGCATGCATCTTACATGAATCAACATTACATTACTGTTAATCCATTTTTACATGTTTCTTGTTCCCGGGTATGAATTGTTTATTAATCTCTAAGGGGCGGTATAAAAGAAATAAAAAATCCGAAGGTCGGAATACTAGTATTGGAAAAACTAATAAAAGCCGTACATTGCATATTTGCTTCGTCATAAAACCCAAAATGCGTGTATATCTTTTTTTTCCAAATTGTCGACTTCGAATTTTGATATTTTTTCTACCGCCCAACTGGGACAACACAATATTCAAACCCGAACAGGGAACATATGAGAATGGATTAAAAGCAAAGAAGGGTTTGATTTTTCGGGGTAGTGCATGCATCAATGTGTAAAATTAAGGAAATGGCATGACTGTACGCAATCTTAGGCATATTTGAGTTGAAAAGTCGATCGAAGTGTGTAAACCCGTCTCCTGTTCCAACGATTTACACATTTCAGAATAAAAACATAAGGTTTCGAAGAGAAGTTGATGTAGGCTATGGGCCTGTCACTTCTTAAAGAGAATAAGACATCTTTTAGACAAATGATGTAACTTTTGTAAATAGGCAATAAATAACATACATGTATATCTGTTGACCTACTATTGAGACATTAACTCCAGACTGCTTGACAGTCTGGGAAGGTCTTTTGCGCATGCGTATATAGAATATTACAGAATTGGACCTTATTTAATTGCTATGGGTTTAAGTTCAATATTTACCGTCGTAAGCAGAGCTCTAAACCAGTTAGGGGATAAGCGATGTTAGAACAATCCCACGGATGTCACAGACTTCTGTACATTTACTGGATCCAGCAGGCTACGTCCTCTATCAAATTAGGACAAGTCAAAAAATTTATATTTCTTATATAGGCAAACACTATCAATAGAAATTAATTTCGTCTGAAAGCAAAACAATAACAAAAAACAACAGAAAAAACAACAAAAACAATTAAATAAAAAAAACAATCAACTAAACACGCAAACATTTATATAACTGTGTGGAAGGTAAAGCTATTGTCTCGTATTAAAGCCTATAAAACGCCCATCGTAGAAACTTTGCATTCGTGTCTAATTTGGGTCCGACTTATTTTTTGTAATGCACTGTTTGCGCACTTTGAAAGGATTGAAGCTACAGTGTTGGGTCAAAATCCTAATTAAGTACCTATCAGACTAAATTCAGTGTTTTAAATCATGTATAAACAATACAGTTAGAAAGTTATCCTAGACAGTGAACGTGATTAACAGCTTTACTCCTTTCGGAAAAATGCGTGTTCAATACTAACAAAGGTCTTATTAAGAATTATTAGATCTACAACGCAAAGTTAGTTGTATGTTATATCCAAGAGTTTATTTTAGACAGTCAACCTTAGATGAGCAAGGTCCCAGCCGCAAGCGCTGGGCGGGGCTTACTATTTTAATAGCAGAGAACGAAAAATTACTCATCAGACAGCCAGTTTCCACCTGTTGAAGATGATTTGTACCACTTGGGAATATGCGGCATGTTTACCAAAACAGATGTATTTGAATGGTTTTGCCAATAAACAGATGATATCTGAAAATTATGTAAATCTTTACTTGCATTTGGATTGATTCTCTCAGCTCTGCTTCTTACCCTGATGAGATACCTGTACAGAGTTGAAATCTACTCTACCCTGACGAGATGCCTTGTACATAGTGAATCTACTCTATCCTGACAATGCTTGTATCTAGAGTGAAATCTACTCTTACCTCTCGACTATTATACCCTTGCACAGAGTGAAATCGTACTCGTACCCTACATATACACACAGAGTGAAATCTACTCTACCTGACGAGGTGGCCTATCGTTACACGAGTGAAATTACTATTACCCTGAACGATATGCCTTGTACAGAGGAATATTATTCTACCCTGCGGGGGAGATGCCAAATAGGACGTTTACTTCGTATTTATTTAAAATTCTTAACAAGTAAAACAATTAATGTACCTGATCTTCAAACATTTTAAATTGTAGGGGTGGGGCAAAAGGTGATCTTCTGTTCGATTTCATCGGTTTAATTTTACTTTCAACGTTTGTACTTTTAAAAGAGGGACAACACGCTACTGAATTTGAACTTACGAGGTAAATTATAACAAATAACCGACTTCTCCCTGTTGTTACGTGCTGTATGCGTAAGTTTGGTAAACATCTTGATCAGTGGCCTTATGTATGTTTTTCAAATTTGTCCCCACTTGATTGGCCAGTTTAGAAATTCTTTTCATCCGAGAGCAAACCATAAGTCTGCAATTCACGTTCTGTTTTAAATTTTTAGCAACTCATTTCAGTAGGGAAGGTACTGCCAAAACGCAAAGTCGGCTAAACAAATATTTAGTTATTACCGAAAGGGTTTGAAGTGAAGTGTTATAGTAAAGTAGTTATAGTCGGTAATGATAATAAAACAATGATTATACACATGTAGTATCTAATGAATAAAAAGATATGACTTGACCATCTGTTGCTTGACTTTGAACAGCTCTCTCGTTAAAAGGAGATCTTTGTTTTACCTGGATAGAGCCCTACTAATCATCCCGGGAAAGAGTCATCCATGAACAGAGGTAAGAGCTTGAGGTACCCTGCGAGATAGAACCACCCTTCGCATGTGAGGAATTCCTGGCTCCCAGAGATCGTTGGACGTATGACCTAAAAATCCAATTCATAAAATGTGTACTGTTACTGTTAGTTACTAAGTAATTGAGTACACGGTGGTTTTTTTTTTTACAACAATATATTAAATTGTCACGTACCTGCATCACAACACCAGTTACCAAAAGCCACCCCAGACTTACCCTTGATCACAAACCCCCAGACATTATAGTCTGATCATCCCGACGTTTATGTGTACGACGTACACATAAACGTCTGATGATCCTACTAAAAACCACCAGTACCACAAACACCCAGACTTTACCTGATCACCTACACCAGTACCACAACGCACCCCAGACTGGATTGCTAGAATTAGTCCTGCGCCACGGATTATCTCCGGTCTTGCTTGCGTCACGAAAGTGTGGAAACGCATCGTCCCGAGGGAATCGCAATACTGTTAGGGCCCGAAAGGAAGGTATGGCCTCATGTTTTTTTCTTGCAAGTTAGATATAGCCACCGATCTTATGAAAACCTAGAACGACTCCAAATAAAGCATTCGCAATGTACAATTGCACATGTATCTGGTGCGGTTGGTTTAAAAAAACCCAGAAGTTTCTCCTACAGTACATGTAACCACCCCATCTTTTAATTTCCTTCTCCAACTCTTTCTCTTCCATTATTATTTAAAGGAGAAAGCACAGGAAAAAATCGAACAAATGATAAAAGTTAACGACGAATATTCGGAAAATATCCCGGGGGGGGGGGGGGGGGCACTTCATATATACTAATAATAGGGACGTGCGCGCATGGAATAATGTTAGCCTTTTTCCATTCAGAATATATGACAAGGTATATAAATCAGCATGAAATATATGATAAGGATCATTACATATTTGCTCAAATAATCTATATATGAATAGCCTTTCCCATCTGCAGCTGTTGACAACTGATAAATCTTGCACCAAGTCAAACCCCATTTTATAGTTTTAATCCGGGGTTTTAATTAGACTGTTATGACAGATTCATGATAGAAAGGGAACTTTATGACTTAATGTGTTCATCCCTGATATAGTTGACAGCAGCAGTTTCCTGATGACTGTCATATGGCAGAAAAAGGTCACCATTTAAACAGGAAACATTATATGAAAGTAATATAAATTCTCAAAACTAAATATGATGAAAAGGGTGGGTTCTTGCGATGTCAGCGGCACGTCCCTACTCAAAAAATTATGAAGCCCCCCCCCCTTTGCCCCGAGGAAAAATTCCACAATTAATTTATGTTTTCGATGTGTGTTCGCATTGGAGAGAAATGGTGGAAAAAGACTTATTGAAAGTGCGAAACATCCTCCACAGGGCATTTTGACGTTATTAAAATTGTTTTAATGAAAAAAAAAACTCCGTTAAACAATTAAATCGACAAATTATACGTTTACGGGAGATTTTTTTTTATCAACTTACTCTCCCAAAAAAGAAACGCAACATATGAAAAATACTGTTTTTACCTGCAAAATTTCAACATTTTTAATACATAAATAAGCATTGTTTTACAATTGAAATTTGGCACATTGGTTCTTCAAACCTTACTGTTTATGAAAATGGCACATTTTACCGAGAAAAGTCCATTAACGTTTTCATGACGTCACTTTAAAAGTCATATCTGTTGTGACCACCAAAGGCCTGTACTAAGTGTAAACACAGGCCACGACCAGTCTCCGGCATAGACTGAATTAACGCGGACGAATATGGTCCTGTGGAATTCTCCTCCATTCTTGCTGAAGAGCCTGCTGCAGTTCTTTGCAAAGATAGCGGTGCTGGTCTGAACGACTGCGCACGCGTCGATCAAATCATCCCACAAATTTCAATTGGTTCAAATCTGGGTGATTTAGACGGCCGGGCAGCAAACTGTTACGTCTGCTGCTTGTTTTAGAAGTCAATTCAGTGCACGCAGCGTTATGCTGTCGGGCGTTGTCGTGCTGAAAAACTTCCCTACGGGGTTTCAGTTGCAGCAGGCATGTTGTGTGTTCAAACCTCATCTTTGTATACGGCAAACGGCATTAAGGTTGCCAGGAAGGTGCACAAGTCTGAAGTTTTTCGGGCGTAAGACATGGCACCCCACATCATTACACTTCCTCCGCCGAAATTGTCGACCTCAATAACGCAGTCCCTGCAAACTTCTCATTTTGACGTACTTATAGACGCGACGTAGCCGCCATCTCTTTCTGCAGCAGAAATCTGGACTCATCGCTAAAACCCAGACTTGTCTCCAGTTTTTGCAGCGTTCAGCCCTTACAATCTGGTGCACCAAGGACCCATGGCAAATCGGTGTTGGCGTTTCAGCACTGAAGCCAAAGTAGGATGTCTTGCGCGTAAGCCACTTTTCACGCAAGCGGTTCCTGACTTGTCTGTGCGGAAATTCGCCGGAGACATGGGACATTGGGATGCTGTTTTCTGTGTGTCTCCAGTTCGGTCTCTCGGCGTGAAATACCGGATGTATCCGATCTTGTGCCTAATCTTAGGTCGGCCAAGTTGTGACGGTCAATTCGTGGAACAATTGTGCTCCGGTTGATATTATAAAGCCCTAGCGGACTGCACTTCTGTGATTCACCGGCCTGAGACGACCAATGGCGACTGTTTCCGGGTAGCGGATGTTCTGTCTTGCATAACGTAGCGGCCGTAAAAAAAATAATCATGAATAAAAGTTATCACGTTTGGATGCCTTTATACCCCATTAAACCCGCTTTAACGAGAAGTCATGATTTGCACGTGCAACTTGCGCTTACTTATATGCGTTACCCCGTTCCTCGTACACTTTACATATACTGACCAAAAAAGTCAAGCCTTAGGGTGATCACTAATCACTTCCGAATTTCTTAAATTGACTTATCGGACATTTAAATTACATTTTTTTACGGGCGTAATATAAAAGTTTTTAGAAACTTTAAATATTTTGAAAAAATTGTTCGGTGTCTTGCGTTTTTTTTTGAAGGAGTATTTTTTAAAACGTCAATGCGTGTAGAAATCCCCTATCCCATGGACCTCTTATGAAGGACATACTCTACGGTAAGAAATTCTGCATACCATTTCTCAAATTTTAAAGTATACCCACACAGAGAAAATTACATTTTAATTTCATGATTGAGAGCATGTAAAAAAAACAAATGTGTGCTAGTATACAAAAAATGTTTGGCAGTTTACACGAACATTTGACATTTCCTCGTATGTAACACATGATTTGACGTACTTTACCTGATCCGACATAAAGCGAAACGATTCCAGTGGTCATGACCACGCGATCTGAAATGGTGTCTGTGTAGATCACCGCTTTCAGATCCCACTCTACACATCAGTGAAAACAAGTAAATTTCAAAATTCATATTTTAATTAAGTCTATTGTATCACACGCGCAAAGTGATTAAATAATGTTGCATTCTGATGATTTCTGATTCATGATGATAGAGAATGAGAGAGAAGGAGGGAGAGAGAGAGAGAGAGAAGGTAGAGAGGAGGAGAGAGAGAGAGAGAGAGGAGGAAGAGAGAGAGAGAAGAGAGAGAGAGAGAGAGAGAGAGAGAGAGAACTGAATATTAATTTACATACACGTTTAGCACATGTTGACTAGAATTAATCTTACCCAGTATAGTGAAGATACCAGTGAGGACAAGAAGAGCCACGATAGAAACGTACATGTTCCACCCCAGGGCTAACTGTATGAACAACGCCCCCGCAAATATACTCACCTGTCAAAAGTAAACAATCAAGTGTTATCATTAGTGACTTAAAAAATACACACGTAGATTTGATTTTTCCAAAATAACAAAGGTAATGTATCTATAGTGGCGATATATATCAATAACTTGTTCAACGTAAAGTATAAAATTTTACACCAGATGAAAGATGAACCCATTCTTGACTAATTATTTGTATAACTTATGCATTGCGCGCGTCCCCTCTTCACACGTGGTCGGAAAGAAAACAATGGCGACGGTAAGTTTTGACATCGAGTTCATCTACCTTATGTTCCTAGTTTTAAGTTTATTCGAAAAAGCTCAAATCTTTCTAGGGATTACTTTACGTGTAGTACACATTCTACAGTGAGGAAAGGATTTCCATCAACGTAGGTTTCTTGGTGTTATATTAAAAGATATGGCGATTTATAACCAGAGTGAGTGCAATTCCTACTAGTACGAGCTGGGTTCGAACTCACGACTTCCTAGTCATGGATCAGACGCTTTAACCACTGATCCACCGCGCACCCGTAAATTCATTTAACTGTAGTTTGATGTTCGTGGATATTTATTATCATTTTCTACATGATGCAAGAATTTTATATTTACCGCCAATTTGGTCACGATGTAAAGAATAAGCGCAAGAATGCTGAGGTATATCCGGATCCGGCGTCCGCCAAATCTCTTCCCCATGTATTCCGGCAATGTGTATACCTAAAAACAGGCACCAAGTTATATATTCAACAAACAGGCACCAGTAATATATTCATCATTGTTAATGTAGTGATGTGTCGTAAAGTGATAAGAATCTGTAGATTTATTATGTGTACACCAAGAGGTACAATTATAACATAGCTATAAGAATGCTTACACCAGCTGATATGTAGACAGGCAGAAAAAGCCAACCCAAAAGGAGAACTAGGGGCATGCTCTGTAACCAGAAAAAGGGAAATAATCAATGTACTAGATAAAAATCAGAGAAAATTTCATGTTACTAAAAGTTGGTAATTTTCTTGTGTTGTAATTTATCAGTAACATGCGAATAGCACGTTTATTTATGCGCGGTCAGGATGGGTGTTATACACGTTTATATCGATAAGTACCGCCCACTCGTAGGAAATCATGGCTATGCCCGCGGCAGCACCTGTTCCCGCCAGGCCGACAAAGTGCTCGCTGCCGATGTTACTGGAAAACAAGGAAGCCCCCACCTACAAGGAGAACATGTTTCTGTGTGGTGTCTGAAAATAATTCATGCCATCTATTCTCTCTTTTTTTTTTTTTTTTTAATTATTATTATTATCTATTATAAAGTAAGGCACCATTCGCATTTACGAAAGTATTCAATAATAAAAGGAAAAGATCCATGTTGTGTTTCATTTTGACCAATTAATGAGTGAAAGTATATAATATATGCATAATCCTACCGGAAACCACGTCATACTTCTTCCCGCCAAAAAGTAACTGTTGACGCTTCCTCTATTTCCTCGGAAAACAGTCTAGCATATGTATATGAAAAGATTAAAAAGAAAACGAAATCTAAACGCAGAACAAAACAAGATGCACAAAAATTCTAAAAGAGAAAATATAAACGTTTTCTTACCCAAAGTCCAACTCCGAGTACCCCGACGAAATAAATGATCACCACAACTATGTCGGACCAGTGGTCCAACCCCGGGGTGGCCATGACTAGCCCTTACAATGAACACTGAACGGCTTCCAATGGCGTCCAGCACAGAGATTAACCTCAATCACTAATTTGTTTGGTTTAACTCGGAGAGAAAGTTTATCGGGATGTAAACGAGCTGTTATCGCGGATGCAGGCTGAAGAACTCCAGTCAGCTGATCTAGAGCGGATTCATTTAAAGATATAGGTTTGTGTTCCACTTTGGATGAGATGAAGTTTACAATCATAGAGACGAGATAAGTAACGCGTACACATCAGATGTTTACCTTGATTTTTTACACTGCTCAGGCATTCCGCTATCTAGCTACTTCGGAATTTAAATATAAAACCTGTGCATATTTTTTCTTCATTATTACACCGGGATAAATTTATAACTAAAGGTATAGTGCTTGCATGGCGATCTATTTCGCTGCTGCTTCGTTGAAAAACTTTATCAGATGGGAAAACTATTTTAACTTTTAAAAAAAACTTAAAGAATAACAAAAAATGGGACGAACTTAATTTATCTTTACAAAAATAGATAAACTGTTCCTCCGATGCAAGATTTTGTTACATCAAAAACAATCTTGTTTGGATCCGCCAGTATCGTTTAGATCACTTCGTGTTCATTCGTATGTGAAAGTCACTTGGACGTGACCCTCGATGGAATGTTTTGTAGATGTTTGTCAGAATTCAAACCCCAATTTTATAATGAATAATCAGATTGAATAAAAGTGGAAAATCTAGTGGTTTTATGCATTTCTCTTGAAATGCTTGGCCTTGAATGTACTTTAAATAGAATTAGTGCATGAGAGTTATCTCTCCGACAACTTTTATCAAAATACGAACAGTTTTTGTAAATCTATTAGAGTTATTCTTGTAGAAACGTTTTACATCTAGTAAGCTTTCTTTGCATATTCATAAATCACCAGTTAAACTCACCATATAACCTAGCAACGAAAGATCCGAAGACACAGCAATGTGACAGTGCGTTTACAAGTATGATTGACAAATTCAGTTTTATACAATTTTTCAAATTAGTGAACTCTTACTCATGGATAAATTATTGATTGGTTTAGGTTCGATAATTAGATGGAAACTTAATTCCATGCTATATATATATCTTATAATTATAGCTTTTTATAATAAAAATAAAACAGACAGATATAAATATGTGACCTTTTCGTTGTCTAACGATGTGCTGTGCTTTTCGTTTGGTTCTTAATGATACACTACTGATATATTAGTTAAATATGATGATCCGCGATTCATGGATACCAATGTGATCCACCGATATGTCCTAAAAGTCTGAACTTAGTGTACAAGTATCCCCTCAGTGCCTTTTTAAAATTTATTGCAAGCGATAGAAAGAGGTCAAAGTTCTTTACTGGCATGACAGATTTGTCTGCGGTCTGGGGGTTATATCCAAGTTTTCGACATCTAGTTCTTGAGCGGAGAAAATCCAGGTTGATATAGAAATTTCTTTGGTCAAAGCCTGGCCATTCCCGTTTGAAAATCAACAACGTACATGTACATCTAATACTTGGCTGAAAACGAAATCCTTAGAACTATTTATGTTATGGCATTTTACAACCTGAAGCAAACAACGCCTTTGAACAAATCAGTTACCAGATTGTCAAATCAGCCATTTTATACTGCATACATGATGTCGTGTTATTAAGTATTAACTTGACAATTACAAGTAATTGTTGCTAAAGTATTACCTATGGTTATAATAAAATTTTGTCGTTTTGTCGTTATTTCTACTATAAACTGCTAGTACATGTAAAAGCATAAGAATTGGATAATCAAATCAGATCCAAACTTTTTGACACAGGATCTGACATTTCTGCTTCATATTTTACTTAATATTGATTCAAATGACAGATTGACAACTACATTATATGATAAGCGTGATGACTTTAACTTTGCAATCGTCAACTTTCCTTCTTTTACGTAGTAATGTT
>CAJDSM010026535.1:0-13099 GCA_903981925.1 Ostrea lurida | reverse complement strand
GCCTCTTTTTAACTGAGTTTTTATCAAGCCCGGCAATATTGGACCCCACCCGCCATGGGCTTTGCCCTGGACCGCACTGGGGGTCTTCAAGGGGCAGCCCCCCAAGCCTTCTACCCGCCATGCCCCCCCCTCCGTCCGAAATTCTGGATCACACCCACTGTAATCTATTAAAGTGCGCAATAATTAATTAAAGATTCTCTTTAAACCAATAAATGATATCTCAATTATTGAATTATTGAGTCGGCATTGTCAAATAAAAGTATGGATTTCGGATCTTATATCTTATGTTCAGGATTTCAGCATAAAGTCTCTACATGTAAGTCATTAAAATAATTCATTAAAGATTTTTACTGATCATATTTCTAAATGATTCAAAATATGACAAGACAAATTCTGCACTCTTTTTATTAGGCGTAGATTCATATTTCAAGGGCTCTACAGCCGGCGCCACTTTAACTGAAGCAGATAAGACCAAAGACGGGTCACAACGACCCGCTAAAAATCGCATTAGCCAAATCAACTTAGTTTTGTGCTAGACTTTTATATAAGACTTTAATATCTACGATTCTCACGGCGTTCCTCACCATTGTTCACAACAGTTGAGCTTACCCGAGAAGAAAATTCTATATTACCTATGGCGATGGCGTCACATGGCTCTAGTCGAAAGTATATTTAAAGAAAGATTATCAGAGCGACAAGCATTATACGTTAGTGGGAGGTATCGCCGTCTGTTGGTACAATAGCAACATTAATATCCCAACCAGCCCTCGCTTCGTTCTTACACATCAGTTTACATTGAGGCTTAATACTGATTTGACGAGGCAGTCTAGATTCTTCCAGCAACTAGAAGAGAATGAATGGAAAGTTGGTACAGAGGGGATTGAATAAATGGACAGTGGTGCTTATTGTGGCCACAGAACTTATTACATATGATTCACTTGTTCTTTACTTTGCCTTTACATAGCTGTGTGCTTCTGGTGATGTTAGTTTTTTAGGTCAGGGAAATGGAAACTGACGAGAAGGGGAATTGAAGTGGAAATAGTCTGATCGATGGATATATTTGATTAATCATATGGTAAACAGATCACGAAGGATTTTTTTTTTTTTTTTTGCTTTTTTTTAAATAATTAAATGCTTGTTGAAACAAATAAAATTTTGAAAATGAAAGTTCAAACGGATCAAAAAGTTCAAAAAAAGATAAAAAAGATCCGCCTTTGAATTATGGAGATCTTCAATTATTTGAGTTTATGTTAATTTGGCACTCTATAATTTTGAAGCACGCCTTCTCAGTTTTGGTGTGAATTATCAATATCATTTGATCTTTCGGTCAAAGAAATCGAAAGTTCACATAGGTATAATACTAATTATAGGTTATAGACTTTGTATGGGAAAATATGACGACCGATTTTTTTTTTGCGCGTACACGGACCGAGCTTGCGAGGTCCGTTCGTGACAAAAAACGAGGTCGTCATATTTTTCCTTACAAAATAAGTCTATAACCTTTCTATGATATACTTTCAATTTCATTTAGAAACAAACAAAATTTTATTTTTAACACTTTTTTCAATAGTTTAACAGACTAAGAGCTGAAAAACACGAAAAAATTTGAAACTTAAAAGTTTGTTGACGTTTTAACAGTAACGTCAAGAAACGTACTGCTCTATTATGACGTCACAATCAACGTCAGCTTCCGGGCCGAAGATATTGGCCCGCAAACTTCTAAAGGAAAAAGAGGAGACGAAATTGAATAATGATTTATTATTTCTTATATTGCAAAGAAAATCTACGAGAAGAGTTGCAGGGTGTGTTATTCTAAGCGATATAAATGACCAAAACGTGCGACATCGTTATCATGCCGGCAGGATTTAATTTATAATAATTTTATTCACAATAAAGTGAATGGGATTGGACAGCAGGCAACAGCCTATCATAGCCCTCTCCCTACATAAAGGTCATATACAATAGAATATGATGTGTATAGAAAGAAAGAAAACAATAAACTAAAGAAAATATGCACCCCCCCCCCCCACACACACACATACCGTTCATACGTACATAGATATTTAAAATTACATATAGTACCGGTTTAGGAAGGAAAAAAATTAAAACAAATGTGGATTACTTCATAGGGACCGGATTTTTCTAAAGATCTTCATATGTCATGTCTCTGATAATTATATATAGTTTTTTTCAGTTCATTTTACACAATCCGAGAGTCAAAATTTCAACCACCCCGTCGTAAATCAGTTGGATTATTCACTACTTTTGAACCGAAACTATTAATTTGCAGACACCAGTTAGAAAGATGAATGACAATTTTAATTTGGAATGACTTGATTTCACAATAATTTCATTGCAATATTTTAGCAAAAAAATAATCTTCATATCTTGGGCCCAGATTCAGCTCGGCTGGATATCTGGACTGACGCATTCAGTCAGTCCAAATATATCCAGCCGAGCTGAATCTCAACCGAGATTAGAGCGTGACTCACTTCAAGATCAAGACCCACCCCCCTTTTTTTTATTATGTGCATATCTCTCTCTCTAATGCCATGGTGCCCCCTTCCCATTCCAATTTTGATGTAACCATTGATGGTCACGGTACTCGCAGCCACCATTTAATTTGCAACAAAATCTCTCTCTCTCTCTCTCTCTCTCTCTCTCTCTCTCTCTCTCTCTCTCTCTCTCTCTCATTTTTCATCACATGACGTTTTACAACTTGACCCGGAAATGAATTTTTGAATGAATTATGTGACGTATATATGACATTTTACAAAATATAGGTCCTACATAAATAGTTTAGTTGTATGCAAAATAAAGTTTTGGGGAACAAAATACATTGTTATAAATAGCTTTATACTTAATAAATTTCATTATCAGTTCACAAATCAACTCGGCTGTAAACAGCGGATGAATACAAGAACTACTTACTATTCTCTCACCCGGTGGCCGCCATATTGGCATAACGTAAGGACGGTCACAGCACAAGCCACCGGTTGTATTTTAATTTTTCGGAACTCTTTGTTTAAATTGGCGAGGTACAGGGAAACAGAAAGGTTATTGGTCACAAAATATGTCGCAGCTGCTTCCCATTAGGTTCCAGGAGCATTTACAGGTGCGTATATTGCGTTAGTGCATTACTCATCTTTGGCGACACGTTACAGAAATCCAAAACACGCCCCTTGTTTTTGCATCTGGATACAGGTGTTTACAGGAAATGTCTCTCGATCTTCATGATTAATTGGATAATATGCATCTATTAAGTTAAGATTTCAGTAAGCAGTATGGATTTAATCTGGAAAATTTATGATACACAGAAAAGAAGGGTCATAAGGGGGTGGAACTTTCAGACCGGAAGCTGGAGTTTTGGTATTTACAAATGCAGTACCCACTGTTTCATGTCATTGTACATTATTGTTTCAGCACGTGCTTTGCACTTTTAGGAGCGAAATTCCTCTCTCTTTATTCGATGACTTTTTTTATGATTAATATCTTTGTTTCAACATTGTACTTCTTAATTAGTCTAACTCTCTAGACATTAATCAATAACATTACTGAAATGCCTCTTCAATATTTATGCCAGAGGCTTTCAGCCTCTACTTAGGCAAGTCATCATTGCATTTTAGCAAAACAACTTTTTTTGCCCAGTTTCTTGAAGTTGGCCCAACACACGCACACGCATTGATTGGATTATAGCAAATTTTTAGAATGATGTTTCTTACACCATTTTCATATTTGTAGATTGGCAAGTCAAACCTCTCCCATTTGCCTGACTTGCTTCCATTAGAATGTTATGTAGTCTGTCATTTTTTATTTTGGATCTACTTTCATTTTCTACTAGGCGGACTAAAAATGTTCGACTTTTGATGTTGTATATTTTGAAAAGGATATGTTGGGTATCATAGTTTAATAGACTTGTATTGATTTGTATATCATCAAGATGAGTATCACGATGTATATGTGCACCGATAGATCGTCTAACCCTTAGTGTTCAGCTTTATTTTGTCCATTGGTTGTTTTTTGTTTTTTTTCCTCATTCAAGTAAAGAAATACTGACTGGTAAATATTTCTTCAGATCATTAAATCTCATTAATTCACCAGTCCTCTTGACCAATGATTTTTTAAAAAAAAAATTCTGACTTTCAAAACTGTTTAACTAATATTATTACATGTAGATGGAATGTCAATATAAATAAAATTGTCAGATAAGATTAATCTAATAAGATAGTGACTGTTTTCAGCATGTGTAGAACAAAGAGGAGCGAGATATTTGTCAAAGGTTTTGTCATGAATAATGATGAGCAATCATTGAAATGCATCAAAACACCTTATCTTTACTTTTAGTGATTATTATTTTTATAAATCACAATGTACTAAGTCCTTTTTCAACTTTTCCCAATTCGAACATTTGTGCATTATTTTCCCAACACTATGGATCCAGTGTGAAAATGGTAGGAAAACCTCTGATATTTACTGTAAGAAGTGACTAAAGTATCAGTTTTTGGGAGACAGGGTCAACATGTACAGATCTATGGTTATGATTTTTTTCTTCTTCAGAGGAACAATAAGTTTTGTTTTTTTTTAATAAGGATATTCTCCTTGTATCATCACATGATGTTTAAGTTTTTACTAATGACTTATTCAGTGCATTGAAGCAAGTCTTCTATTGATTGGCTGCTTTGATTTAGGCCCAAAAAAATAAGTGTGTGTTTACTGTCTTAATTAAGACCAGGTCAACTTGAGTATACAGACAAAATAGTCCATTGTGGAAGTACTATTTTGTGAAAGAAGTGATCCCACCGACCCAATTTTTTTTACCCCAACCCCTAACTCTTTTTATTGGAAATTTTTTTTTAATTTTGTTTCTCTTCAGAGCCTAACTGACTATTACCCCACTTTTGCACAAGATAACCACATTCAAAGCAGTTGACAGGCTGTTTAAAACTGTAAACATATTATATTACACAAATGATAATACATGTATGTACACAAACATACTAAAGAGCAAAAAAAAAATAAAAATCCAACCTACCGACCCTATTTTTTCCCCAGCAGGTGACGGTAAGCACAATTTTTTTTTTTTTTTTTGGCCTTAGCCCTCACAACACAGGAATTCAGCAATTTAAGAAAAAAAATTCAAGATTATCAGTTATCACTTATCACTCAGTGACACTTGCTAATCTAAAGAAGTTATCCTAATAACACCACAAAATGTAGATAAAATGAGAGAGAGTTCTTTTGTCACTGTCAGTTTCGACACTCAGAGAATGTAAACAGCAGTCTCATATACCTTTGAAGTTTGTTGTGAAAAAGTTCTCAGACTGTATGATTTGTTATCCACCGTTCATAACAGGAAATTTTAAACACAGAATATAATTTGTTATTTTCCATTTCTAGAAGATATCTCAAAAAATGAAATTAAGAGAGTGATGATAGCATGTTCTTCATCCATAGGTACAAATTGATACTGTTTGTGAGAAGTAAAACGAAAAGGAAAAAAAAATGTATTGCCAAGCCTTTTAACAGATCATTCTGATAATATGCTAAATTTCATTGATCAAAATTATTTTCCAAATAACTAAATCAAAATTATTTTTTTTTTATTTTGGAATTGAGCTGCTTTCATACATTCAAAATGCTTTATTCTTTAAAAAAAAAAAATCCTTTACTTGGTATGATTTATATAATTACTAGTTAAACGAAGACAGTCATTTAAGTATTTTTAGATTAAGGAGTGGAGTTGCAATAAAATCAATATAGTGTAAGCAATTTGTCAGATTCATGCAAGACAGTTATTGATTGGCATTCATGACCAGTATGAATGAAAATGAGAAAAATTAATGTTTGGTGAGCCCTGTTAAATGGTGGCTTAGACCCAGTATACAGTGGCTAGTGGGCGAATTAAGTTCCACCTGAGCTGTACTGTACATCATTTTAATGTACTTTCTTACATGTAGGGGTTAGGAACCAACATTTAGTATTTTACAGTTGAAATTCCTTGAATATAAGCAAATATATGTTAACCTTTTTCAAAACAATTTCAATTGGTATGCATGTGTGTCTTTCTCTTCTGTGTACCTGTATTGAAGTGGAGTTTTCTTTATGTATTTTTAGCTCCAAAATGTTGGAATCAATGCTGCAAATATTGGGTTCAGCACCCTCACCATGGAGTCGGACAAATTCATTTGTATCCGAGAGAAAGTGGGCGATACCGCCCAGGTGATCATCATTGACATGAACGACACTGCTAACCCCATTCGCAGACCCATCTCGGCTGATTCAGCCATCATGAACCCTACAAGCAAAGTCATTGCACTGAAAGGTAATGAGAAAGTTCGCTGAGCATTTCATTAAGATTAACCACAAGAAATTTAAATATGTAGCAAGCTGAATTCTTCATGATCAATTATGTACTTTATCTCAGCTGGTAAGACACTCCAGATATTCAACATTGAGATGAAAAGCAAAATGAAATCTCACACGATGACAGAAGATGTAATATTCTGGAAATGGATTTCGGTCAACACTGTAGCTCTTGTCACTGAAGCATGTGTTTATCACTGGAGCATGGAGGGTAAGTTTTCTATTGTTACATTATTATACATATTTAGCAGTAATTTACATTTTACTATTAGATTTAAGATGTAGACTAGTGTCATTTGATATTCAATTTTACAATAATATCGATGATAGGAGATTCCCAACCACAGAAGATGTTTGACAGACACACCAACCTTGCCGGATGTCAGATCATCAACTACAGAACTGATGCTGCTCAGAAGTGGCTCCTTGTAATCGGAATTTCTGCCCAGGTATAAAAAAAAAAGATACGATTTCATGCTTAAGTCTGTTCATGGTTGCATTTTGTTTTATCATTATTTGATTAGTGGCATGATATGGATTTGCATAATAAGGTTATTCTTGGGGTCAAATTGTAATGAAGCAATGTGTTTGTTGCAATTGGAAAGGCATGTTTGCTCAAAATCTTGCGTAAAATTGATGAGAGTGTTTTCCACGTTGGAAATTGAATTTTAGATGCTCTCAAATGTAAAATCTCATGCATTGTAATTTGTTGGCTAATATTGCATGTAATGAAAGTTTTTCATTTTAAACCTCTTTTCTAAATGAATTCATAAACATCTCAACAGATTTGGTGCTTCTTATTGACTATATTTTTTATAATTTTTCATTGTAATTCTTATTGTATTTAATATTTAACATATTTCTGAACTTCTGTTAATGCTGTTGTGTTTTCACAAGCAGCAAACTGCATGAAAGGAAACATAAATATTTCCTGAATTAGGACTGGTGTATCGGTTCTCCGATTGTTGATGAGGACTTTCTATCTTCATCCTTAACTCTGACTTCTCTCGAATTTCAGACTGGGGCCGAAGGAGGAGTAAGTATTTCACCTCAGTATTCTCCTCCCACAAACACACTGCCGACAATTTTGGACGATCGAGCGATTTATAGTTGGTTTCAACGTCTTTATCTAACCAATGAATATAAGTCCCAAATTAGAATTTAGTGTCCCAATGCAAGAATTTTTGTAACCTTTTAAAATAATTTAATTTTACTTGTTACAAGCAATTTGATTGGCTGAAATACGATTGAGCAACATCAATTATTTGGATAATCTAACTTGCTCTATTGTGACGTCCTAGAATGACGTCACAATGCATGTGACATTATTTTTCCACTTTGTTTGTGCTACGGCAAAAATTCGTCCGCCTCATTCAAAATCCTTAATTATCTCGCAAGTTACTCATCACACAAAGTATAAATACAAATTTTTTAAATTAAATTATAAGGAATGAAGCTTATTTTGGCCTATGTTATACGATATAATCTAACTTGGTACAGTTTACGCTAAATATAATCCGCTTCGCGATTATAAAGCGTAAACTGCACCAATTAGATTATATCGTATAACATAGGTCAAAACAAGCTTCATTCCTAAATGATTTTTTTCAATATAATTTTTTTTGACATTTAGTGGTCTAGAGAGGTTCATATTTTCTCTTTAAAAAATGATTTGGTTGTACTAATTGTAATGATTGACAACTTTGGATATTTCCTACATACACGCTAATCTAAGAATACTCCCCATCAGAAAAAAAACCCCAACAAAACATGCAACCATCAGCATACAGTCCGAAATTACGGTAGTTATCCCTCCCAGTTAAATTACTGGGCATTATAGGTTGCTGTCCAAATGGCATATGCATGGAGTTTGAAAGTTCTTAGTAAAACTATTGGTTTGAGTAGTATGGTGAGGAGTAAAGGATATTGCATGAAGTGCGTTTCAGGGCCGTGTCAGTTAGGGCTATTGTAGATAGTGTAGAATTTTTTATGTGTGATGTATCTAGAACAAAGAGGTAAGTATGAAGATCTGTGTCATGTACGTCCGAGGTAGTCATTTTATTTTTTATCACGAGAATAAAAGAGTCCTTCCTTACTTTTAGATGAGTGCCGATTCCGTAAGTATAACCACCTGATCTTGCCCTTCAATTTCCCCCACAAAAATATATCGTGGCCCATTCGCCTGAGGAATTGCTCCCTTACACTCCCAATAAACTCAAACCAGCTAAAGGGACACTATCCAGCTTCAGTATTCTTATTTTGAGTTTTTCTGTTTGACAGCAAAATCGTGTTGTTGGGGCCATGCAGCTGTATTCCGTGGACAGGAAGATTAGCCAGCCTATCGAGGGACACGCTGCAGCCTTTGCACAGTTTAAAATGGAGGGCAATGCTTCCCAATCCACGCTCTTCTCTTTCGCTGTCAGGGGTGCTCAGGGAGGAAAGGTTGATTTCATGATGATGATATTTTGTATTTAATCATTAAAGTCTTAAGCTGCAAAGTTTTGAAAAGAAAAATCCACTCCCCTTTTTTGTTGGAGAATTGTAACTTAATTGTTCAAGTAATGACAAGTTATTTTTTTTAGTGACCATGAAAGGAAGATGTCCTCTGTTTACTGCAATTGCGTTTAGTCGTTTTGATTTTTGTTTTTGTATATATGTAGCTCCATATCATAGAAGTAGGTCAGGCACCCCAAGGGAACCAGCCATTTACCAAAAAAGCAGTCGATGTGTTCTTCCCACCAGAGGCACAAAATGACTTCCCTGTCGCAATGCAGGTTGGTGTTTTGTACATCTCATGTTCTACATTAGGTAGACAGAAAAGCAGGATTTGTCCAGACGCTAATTGTTATGTAATTTCTTCCAGATGAGTCAAAAGCATGGTGTTGCATTCCTCATCACAAAGTATGGATACATTCACCTGTACGATATAGAAACTGGTACCTGTATTTACATGAACCGAATCAGTGGCGACACTATATTTGTCACAGCACCGCACGAGGCGACCTCTGGAATTATCGGGGTCAACAGAAAAGGACAGGTACAGTACTGCGAAATGAACCTTGTGTATCTCTAATGGTTTGAAATATCGTGATTGGTTGATTAATTATGGTGAAGTCGAGAGCTTGAAGTGTTGGTTTCTGTCGAGCAGGTGCTCTCTGTCAGTGTAGAAGAGGACAACATTGTACAGTACGTCACCACTAACCTGCAGAACCCAGACCTGGCTTTGAAAATCGCCTCCAGAGGTAACCTGCCTGGAGCCGAGGACCTGTTTGTGAGGAAGTTTAACAACCTCTTCCAGAGTGGAAACTACCCAGAGGCTGCCAAAGTGGCCGCAGGTGCCCCCAAGGTAACCAGAAAATTTCAGCTGGAGAAGAGGCTTGTTTGTTAAAAAAAAATTTCACTTTTTTGTGTCAGATAGACAATGATATGAAATGCGCAGATTTGAGAAATGCGTGGAATTGTGTCGTGTTCTGTTGGTTTTTGTTTTTGGGAGCTAACAGTACGTTTATTTCAGGGCATTCTGAGGACACCGCAGACTATCCAGAGATTCCAGCAGGTGGCAGCACAGCCCGGTCAGAGTTCACCACTGCTCCAGTACTTTGGAATTCTGTTGGACAAGGGACAGTTGAACAAATACGAGACACTGGAGTTGTGTCGTCCAGTTCTACAACAAGGCCGCAAACAACTACTAGAGAAATGGCTGAAGGAAGATAAGGTAAACTGTCAGCAGAGAATTTCCAGCTATGTAAATATACTGTACACCAACTTTTATTCGCACCCAAAAAAATTTCGCAAGATTCTTCACACCTCATTGTCGCGAATATTTGTTGTTGCAAACCAAACCTTGAATGTTTTCATATGTAATGAAATAGATTACAGTGTGAAAATTACCCGCCACAAATCAGTTTACCACAAGTGAATTGCGAAATAAAGTAGTCGGCAATAAAAGTTGGTTATTTAATTCATTTCTTTGTAATACCGTATTTTTATCAAGTTGACAGAGATATGAAAATTCTGAATATGATTACACTTAAATGACTTAAGAAATATGGAAGACTGAAATTTGAAATTGGTTTTTGTTTTTGTAGCTTGAATGCAGTGAAGAATTAGGGGACTTGGTCAAAACTGTGGATCAGAACTTGGCACTGTCTGTGTACCTGAGGGCAAATGTTCCAGCTAAGGTACGGCTTACTGTATTTATTTAGAAATCAAGTTAAAAAATAAATATCTATTACAATGCCTCTATACTTGAGATATATATCATATAATGTGTATACTGTATCCTGCTTTGTAGGTTATTCAATGTTTTGCTGAGACGGGCCAATTCCAGAAAATCGTGATGTACTCCAAGAAAGTGAATTATGCCCCGGATTATATCTTCTTACTGAGGAGTCTGATGAGAATTAACCCTGAACAAGCCCTGCAGTTCGCTCAGATGCTGGTGGAGGATGATGAACCACTGGCAGACCTGAATCAGATCGTGGACGTGTTCATGGAGATGAACTTGATTCAGCAGTGTACATCTTTCCTGTTAGACGCCCTGAAGAATAACAGACCATCAGAAGGCCCCCTACAGACCAGGTTACTAGAGATGAACCTCATGTCGGCTCCCCAGGTAAATTTTCTGTCAAACGCTGCTCCCCAAACACACCAGTTTATTTTGATATGTTGTAATTTTACATTGTTTTTCTCGTGGCTACTGTAAAATCATTTATTTTCATGGGTTCAAAATTTAGTGGTTTTGAATCTTATAATGAATTTGTTAACATAAATTTTCATTGATATATAATTGATTTATATATATTTATTTCAAGTGCAAAAATTTGTCTTGGATTTATTTTCGTTGTTTTTAGTTACTCACCAAAAATTTTTGATTTTACAGAATATTTCTTTGATCGTTACAGGTAGCAGATGCTATTTTAGGAAATCAGATGTTTACCCACTATGACAAAGCACACATTGCACAGCTGTGTGAGAAGTCAGGACTTCTTCAAAGGGTAAGAGATGCCTTTCCAGTTTTCTTTTTCTCATTAAATCATGAAATGCTTGTCCTACTTTAGTGCAGTGTATTTCTAAAGCTTTGTTCCCAATTTCCAGGCATTAGAACATAGTACAGTGTATTTCTAAAGTTTTATTCCCTATTTCCAGGCATTAGAACACTACACAGACCTCTATGACATAAAGAGAGCAGTTGTACACACCCACCTCCTTAACCCAGAGGTAAGGAATCTCTCAATAATAATGCATATATAAACTGTCGATTCTGGAATTTTGCTTATTTTTTAGTGGGAGGTCATGATATAAATATTTTCAATGTTTCAGTGGTTGGTGAACTACTTTGGTTCCCTATCAATCGAGGATTCTTTGGAATGTTTGAAAGCAATGCTTCAGGCCAACATCAGACAAAACTTACAAGTCTGTGTACAGATAGCCTCAAAATATCACGAACAGCTGGGCACTAACAGCTTGGTGGAAATATTCGAGTCATTCAAGAGCTTTGAAGGTAATTTGAATGCCTTTCAAGTAGTATTACAATATTTTTATACTTTTATAGGGTGCCCATATTTCCATGATTGTATAATTCTTGGAACTTCAGAAACAATCATCTACATAAACTGGTCACCACTATTGCTTTTTGTTCTGATGCCTGCCAAATTTGCCAGGCTTTTAATTTTTTTTCCCAAGATTGGGACATTGTGAACTTTTATACATTTATTGAAATTCAGATGCAATAAAGCATCCATTTCACATATCAATTTTCTACCAGTGGACTGTAGGTACAAACATTCTGTCTATAAATGGATATTGTTTTGATTTTAGGTTTGTTCTATTTCTTGGGATCCATTGTAAACTTCAGTCAGGATTCAGATGTACATTTCAAGTACATTCAGGCCGCATGTAAAACTGGACAGATTAAGGAAGTGGAGAGAATCTGCCGCGAGAGTAACTGCTATGACCCGGAGCGCGTGAAGAACTTCCTGAAGGAGGCCAAGCTGACTGACCAGCTGCCGCTGATCATCGTCTGTGACAGATTTGACTTTGTGCATGATCTAGTCCTTTACCTGTACAGAAACAATCTGCAAAAGTACATTGAGATTTACATCCAGAAGGTATGACTCGTAGAAGCTTTGTAAAAATACATGGAAATTTATTTTCCGAAAGTTTGACCTTGGAGACATGAAAAGATGGCTCACTTTTGAATATCTGTCACATAGTTTGGACATTTCTCTAAAAGTTTTAGCTTTTCAACCCAATGTTGAACAGCTGCAGAAATTCCTAGAAAGAAAGTGTTCCTCAGACATGCCTGTATCTGTCATGGTGCTGCGCATCGCATGTGAACAAACACATTGTTACTTATAATCTCCCGAGAGAGTGAATACCAGCTATTTTATAACTGACCTTTACCTTTGTCAGATGGCTCACTTCAGAGCTCAACATTAACTTAAATTTCTACTTGTCCATTGGACAAGCTGCCACCAAATGCTACTTGTCCGAATGTATATTTTACTTGTTCGAATATCATCAAAAATAAGGTTTATTGTTAACTTTATTTTCAAGTCTGAAAAAGTTATGGTAATATCAAAGCTTAAAGCTTTACTTAAATTAATCAAAACAGAATGTTGATGTATAGCCAAACTTTCTCTGGTCTATATTTAACTTTGACTATAGTTCTCATGAGTATGAAGACCAGATTACATCATAGTTTTAGTAGCAACCCAAGCTAATTTTTTCTGTT